>CAUYQV010040358.1:0-18544 GCA_963574575.1 Galagoides demidoff
TTTAACTTTCTTGGAAAATATAATCTCTAGTTAAGAACGGTATTTTTCTTGGGCATCAATAAAATCTAAGAATATGCCATTAATATATTAATTGAGTACTTTTGCGTGTGAGATATATATATATATACACACACACAGACATACACACATAAACTCACATCTCTCTACATGTGTTAATTTTAAATTAATAGACACAAATAGAATTTAAAAGCCATGTCTGCACAATAAAAAATATATAAGAAAAAATATATAAAATAATCTGATCTCCCCTATAAAATTTCTTTATAAAATTAGTTTCAAATAAGTGTATTTCTTCTTAGGGAGAGTCTCTTAAGTGTTTTATTTTATTCTGAAGTTGTTTATACATATTATGAATAAGAGGACAAGGTAACAGTGTTAAGATAAAGTCACCATGTTCCAGGGCTTTAAGATAAGAAAGGAAAGTGTTTTCTTTTACTCTTAAGTTTATATCCTGCTTTATCTTTGAAAGACAGCCATGCACATTTTTTTTTTTGCCATTATTTTACGGAGAATAAATCTGAGAAGCTTTAATTTTCTTTTAGCAATATTTTTTACTTGTGTTGATTTATAAAATAGAGCTTAGCTTTCAATCACACCATGAGGTATTTTACATCTATAGATACTTGAAAGCCCCATAATTTATTTTTCTCTGTCTTCTATGTGCTACTGCAAGCCTGGAATTTGACCCATAACTTCAACTAAAGACCCCACTCACCTATCACTTTTCAAAATGTTTAACCAAACACTCTTAACTAGTCAAAAGTCAGTGATAGGAGGGCCTCCTACTGTGCGTCCTCAGTGTTGCCTGGCTCATTGGCAGCTGGAGAGAAGGCTCTTGTTAAGTACATTTGATGTGCCCTGGTTTATGTCTCCTCTGTTTTACTGGGAAAGCCGTCAGCAGGTCAGTGGTTGGGCTTTCACAACTGAGCACTAAAGATGGGAAGTGTAAATGATGATTAAGTGCCTGCACGGTTCTCAGATTTCCAGAGTTCCAGCCCCTCACAGGTGTTCATGTTGCAGCTGGCACGAAGGTCTCATTTTATCAGAAGTTAGGTATCTATTTTAATTGTGGAAAGGATAAGTAATTGACTAAAATGCATTTGTTTTGTTGATCAGTCTAATGTAGAGAAAGCTGTTAAGTTGAGAAAAATGTGTTACAGGTCATCTTCTGAAGCCAGTAGAACATGCAGGAAAATGGTGGCATATTGTCTAGACAAATGAACAACAATTATTCATCTATAGTATGTTGAACAGTATAAAGAATACACCAGGATGGTGAAGGATATGAGCATTTTGCTAGATTAGGTAAACCCTGGGGATACTTCACTTGCAATAAACTTGTGATGGGTCTTTTCAAACACTTTGAAAACTTGTCTGTGGATTCCAGAGGGAAGATCAGGGCTAGAGAGTGAAGGTTAGAAGGCAAGAGATTTCATTTCAAAATAAGGAAGAACTTCCTAGTCACTAGCCCATACAAAAGCTAAGTTGGAACTGATAAACTCTCCTCAATTGAAAATGTTTAAGCAGAAGTAAAGTGACCATTTTCTCTGGTGGTTGGAGTGGCAATTCCTATACTGAATATAATTATGTATTAAATTAGGTTTATGGTATTTTTGATGCTAATATTCAATGATTCTAACATCAAATGGTATTTGAGCATACAAGAGAAATATATTTTAGGCCAAATGTTAGTCTCTTTAGTTTGTTAAACCAGAGGGAACATAGGTTTTAGAGTTTAAATGCAAGAGTTAAATTCTGGTATCTACTTATTGGTCATTTAGGCAAATCAGTTAAATGCTATAATATAGCACCAAAGACAGTGTTTAGCATATAAATACACTCAAAATAAAGAACTTACCATTATTACCATCATCACATATGTTTAGATATTTCACGTGCATTTTAATGTACCTATACACATGACATATATCTCTTGTATCTGGGGTTTATGTGTGGGCATGTGTGTGTAAAATGTTAACTGGAGGTGCCTTTATTTTCTCTTGCTGCTACCTTTAAATTTAATCTCTGGTTATGCAATGCTGGCATCACTGTAACAGTGTAATCTCCTTTTTTTTTTCTTTTAGTTTCAAAATACTAAGCGGGTATAAATGTTTTTGTTACATAAACTCCTTGTAAAATGCTTAAGTCTGGGATTTTCGTGTGTTGGTCACCAGAATAGTGTTCATTGCACCCAATAGGTAGGTTTTAAACCTTACCCCATTCCACCCTCCCCTGCTATTGATTTTCAATATCCTTTACATCTCTTTGTGCCCATGTGTGTCTAAATGTAGCTCACAATTATTGGTGGGTACATGTGGTGTTTGATTTGCCTTCCTGAGATACTTAGGATTATGGTCTCCAGTTCCATTTAAGTTGCTGCAAAAAACAAAATTTCATTCCTCTTATGGCTGAGTAGTATAATGTGGTATATATACCACATTTTCTTTACCTGTTCATGAATTGATAGACACTTAGACACTTAGATTATCTGTCAAAGATGTTCTACATCCTTGCGATTGTGAATTGTGTTGTAAAAAACACTTAAGTGCAGATGTCTTTTTGATACAATGACATCTTTTCTTTCGGGTACATACCCACTAGTAGGATTATTGGACTGAATGGTAAGTCTATGTTTATTTTTTGAGGACTCTCCATGGAGGTAGTATCAGATAGTGGTTTTAATTGGCATTTCACCTATGAATAGTGTTATTGTGCATTTTTTTCATATGCCTGGTCTATCTGGCTTTCTTCCTTTGAAAAACTTCTATACATATCATTTACCCACTATTTATTTGGGGTGGTTTGGGTTTTTTTGTGCTGTTTGAGTTTTTGTAGATTCTAGATATTGGATGTATAGTTTGGAAATATTTTCTGCCATTCTGTAGGTGTCCATTTACTGTATTGATTGTTTATTTTGCTATACCAAGGCCTTTTAAATTAATTAAGTTCCATTTATTGATTTTTGTTACTGTTCTACTTTCTTTGGGGTCTTAGTCATAAGTCTTTCCCAGGAATGATGTCAAGAAGGGTTTTTCTATGTTTTCTTCTAGAGTTTTTAAGGTTGAATGCCTTACATTTAAGTCTTTTATCTATTTTAAACTAATTTTTATATATAGCAAATGATAGAAGGCCATTTTATTCTTCTGCATGTACCGTGTTTCCCCCAAAATAAGACCTACCCCAAAAATAAGCCCAAGCAGGATTTCTATGCATTTGTTAAATATAAGCCCTATCCTGATAATAAGACCTAGTGAGGAGCATGGCTATGCAGTGTATCTGAAATATGCTCCGTGTATTTCAGCACAGAGTGGTAAGGAAGACTAGAATACCTTTTATCTGCCACAGCTCCTTTCTCTGAGCCATTCGCACTTGCACAGATGCAAGTATGGTAACCAGGGTCACAGGCATCCTATTGTGCAAGTGCCAATGGCTAGGGGAAAGGAGTTCACGCATCATTAGCGCCAGCCCTACCAATAAGGTTGGCTCCCCCTGTCAGTTTCCAGAAGAAGATGACTTAACCGTATTTGAACAAATGTAGATTGTCGTATTATACTTAATAAAAATAAGACATCCCCTGAAAATAAGCCCTAGTGTGTCTTCTGGAGAAAAAAAAAATAAGATAGTGTCTTATTTTCAGGGAAACACAGTATCTATCCAGACTTCCCAATACCATGTATTAGCGAGTATATTGTTTTCCCTTAAAAAACTAGGCATAGAAAATATACCCTAAAATTATAAAGTCCATAATATGACAAACCCACAGCCAATATTATTCTGTAATGGGGAAAGTTGAAAACATTATTCCCAAGAACTACAACAAGACAAGGGTGTCCTCCATCACCACCTTTATAGAACTTAGTTCTAGAATTCCTAGCTATAGCAATTATGTAAGAGAAAGAAATAAAGGACATCGAAATCAAGAAAGAGGAAGTCTAACTATTTCTGTTCACTGATGATGTGATCTTGTGTCTAGAAAACCGTAAGGACTCCACCTAAGATTCCCAGTGTTGATAAATTCAGCTAAGTATCAGGTTACACAATCAATGTGCACAAATAAGTAGTATTTCTATATACTAATAACTGTCAAGCCTAATGTCAAATAAAGGATTCACTACCATTTATAATAGCTAGGTAGAATTATCATCATTAAAATATCCATACTATCCAAAGTCATTTAGAGTCAATGCAGTCCCAATAAAAATATCAATGTCGTATTTTACAATTCTAGAAAGAATAATTCTAAGCTTCATTAGGAACCAAAATAGAGACCAAATAACTAAAGTGAGTGTAAGCAAAAAGAATGATTTTGGAGGAAACTTATTACCTGACTTTAGATTATACTACACAGCTATAATAACCAAAATGGCATGGTACTGTTACAAAGTACAGATACCGAGCAATGGAACAGAATAGAGAACCCAGAAATAAAACTACATATCCACAATCAACTTATCTCCTAGACTTTTTTTCTCCATTCCTCTCCCCATCTTGTCCTGAACCTTTATCCCCAATTTTATATTAGGCTCCATAATGCAATGTCCTTTTCAATTTTCCCAAGCTGATTCGTACTTTGTGTAAAATCATTATGTATATTTGCATAATTATATTACCTCAGAGGCTAACTCAATTATTTAATCACAGAGTTATAGATTTTTCTGGTATTTTCTCTTAACAATAGAATGTCTATTTTGCAGCAAGACTAGCTAGTCTTTTCCATTCTACCTAATAGAGATGTTTGCTTCCCCTCCATTAGTCCTCTACATGACACCGTGAACTTTTTGCCTATACCATTCAGTTACTATGAAGACTACCTTCTGACATTCATCCAGCCCCAAACTCCCACTCTAATAACATTTCTGCAAAACAGGTTCTCCAAAAGCTTTTACAGATGAAGACTAAAGCCACAGACCACCCTGCTTATTAGCTGATATATATCTAGTTTTATTCAATTTATATTTGCTGCTTGAGTGTCTGCATAGATTTCCCTAGAAACTTTTAATATATTCTGTATATGCCCTATAATTCTTATTATTGGGTTATACACGCGAGAAGCACTGAACACATAGCTGAGACCAATTCTTTTAAATACTCACTGAACTTCTCTTTGTGAGAAGTACCGAGTTGTACAATTCATGGAAGATTTAGAAAATTTAGATCTATAGGAACAAGGCAATAGTGAATAAATGAAATTGGTAGGAAACATTTACTATGTTTAAGGATGTGATAAAATATGAATTTATAAATGTATGAATGCCCGTGTGTAGAGAAAGAGATTGCTTATATTATATAGAAAGAAAATACCTGCTTCATAAATATTAAGTTGTCTTTCTTAAGTTGATTAAAAAAGTTATCTCAAACATGTTACATAAGGTATTTGATAGTAAAATGAAACTCCTGCTTTTAAAAAAATGTGCCTTTATATTTTAAATTAAATTGTGGAATGCTTCCTGGCATTTGATTAAATAAAAATCCAGGAAAAGTTTATTATTTATATGATTTCTAAGTCGGGAAAATTTGAGATGAATGCATAATACTGTCCATGAAGAATCACTATAATTAGTAAAAAAGCATGTGTACAAAAAGCAGTGAGGTAGGCAGGCTAATAGCTCCCCAAAGATGACTCCACAGATTAATCTTCTGTACCCGTACATATGTTACTTTACATGGCACAACGGACCTTTCAGATATGACTACATTGGGAAACTTGATAGAATAGCCTGCATATCAAGCTGGACCAATGTAATCACAGAGTTATAATATAACTCTTAAAAGTGTTACAGAAGGAAATGTGATAATGAGAGAGCCAGAGGGTGTGCTATATAGAGGCTATTATGCTAGATTTAAAGATGGAGAAAGGGGCCATGAGCCAATGCATGGAGGCGGCTGCCAAAAATGGCAAAGAAACTTATTCTTCTCTAGAAGGTCCAGCAGGAGGGCCACCCTGTTCACACCTGTTGATTTTAGGCTAGTGAAACTCACGTCAAAATGCAGACCTCTAGAAACAAGTCACAAATTTGTGTTGTTTTAAGCCACAAAGCTTTTGGTAATTTGTTATTACAGCAATAGCAAATAATATAAATGCTCACATTTTGTGAAGAACATCATTACCAGTACACAGGTTTAGAATTGAAGCAAACTACAGTTATGTTTCTGTGGTAAAATTTTCCTTCTGAAGAAAATTTCAGGGATGCAGGAAAAAAATAAAGATGAAGCAAGAAATTGGTGTTTCTTTCCAATGTGGATAAGTATGCTTTTACAAGCCGTCGCAAGGCTTGGTTTTATAAGCACATGACCTGTGCGACAATATGCAGCCTCATACTTAGAAAGGCCGCATGTTTATTTCAAGGCTCTGCTGTCAAGTTTAAAAATTTCTACACAATTTTTAATTATACACCATGAATTTTCATTTTTTAATAAACTTTAAAATTTATGTAATCAATCCTGGCTATAGCCTTACTGGTTTACAGTTATTTTGAGGCAATATCCACTCAGAAAGATAAGAATGATAAGTTACAGCAAGAAATAAACAAAGGGTATAAAGAAAAGGACAAAAAGAAGACAAGCAGAATGATGTTATGTCTTTACCAAATCTTGTAATCTTCTCCCATTCACATTTTTATTCAGAGTTTTTTTTATAACCAGTAATTGTGATAGTTCAATCATGGCCACTTTCAATCTATTGGAGTTAAGAAACTAAAATATATTTTTTTAATTTTCAACTCAGCATACAATCACTGGACTATAAAATATTGTGATATAGTTAAAATGTTTCAAATAAATCCCTTGGTGAATGACTGTAGAGCAAGTAGAACCATATATTTAAGTCCACAGGATGCCATCCAAGGAAAATAATTGGAAATTCAGATCAATGAAAATTCTGTAGAAACTATTAATCATAACTAAATACCCTTATGAAAGAACTCTAAACCCGGTGACATTTATGTAAGATAACTAACTGGACTTTACAGAACCCCATATGATTACCAAAAAGGTTTCACAAAGAACTTTACCTTATTATTTTAAAAACACTTGTGACTTTTAAAATCCTAAACTAGACTGACATTCTTCTACTAACAATGAAAGACCATTGCCCTTTGCCTTTACTTGGTGGAATTTGTTATAATTCAAAACTTGGTGGAATTTGTTATAATTCAAATTAAATATTTAAACCAATTGGTCAAGCAAAAGTACTAAATGTGGCATAAAAATTTATATACATACACACAGTCAAAAATAATATGTATAAAACTTTTGTTTTATTGTTATACAATTAGAAAAGAGAAAAATTCATAAGTTTAAGTTGATGAAGGAAAATATTCCTTTAGTAGTAGCTCTAAAAAGACCAATGTAGTCTTTTATTTTAGAGGACAGAATATAAAATAGAAATCCTGAAGGTGCAGCTTTTAATATTTGTAGCTGATTTCACTGATAAAATTAATAAATGTAGTTTTCAAGGCAATCAAATTAAAGGAAAGTATTCTATTTGGTTGGGTCTACTGCAAAGCTGATATTTTAAGATATTGCCTGAAATATATTATGAAAACAGAATGTTATACCTGAAAAATCATTGAATTGAGGAAATAACTGGGTGTGATTTCTAGGTTTCTTCTGTCTGTGTGGCCTTGGACACATCATTTTCCTTCTCTAGCCTTTAATTTTTTTCCTCTATAAACAAGATATCTAGACCAAATCAACTCTAATGTAACTTCCAACTCAGTTTAACGTTGCTCCCAAGGGAATTTCCCAAAGAGGAAGTTGTTTGTACTTTGTTTAAAGAATAGTAAAGAATGAAAGTGAGGACCTTGCTTTTAAAACCATATCACATTTTGAATGAGAATAAATGGTAACATTGCTCAAGTCCAGAAATAATCTAAAGAAATGATTTAAGTTCCACAGAGATATCTATAGTGTCAGTAATTTAGAGTCATTAAAATGTCTAACTTGTCTTATAATACAGTAATCCATAAAAAAATTGATCTTTACCTAAAATAATTTTTTGTTAACCTTTGAAAGTAGTTTAATTATTTGCTTTTTCAGACCAATATAGTCTTAGTTGAACTGATGTGTTGTTCAGAGGTGTAGTGTCAAATTGGCAGATTATTTATTTTTCTCACAGTAGGAAGGAAGGAAATTTCTAAATAAATTATATATAACCTCATCTTGAATTAAATGGTCTTTTCTCTGAGTATTTAAAACAATTCTTACAAGAATATCTATTTGACTTGAAGAAGTAGTTCACAATTCCCCACTAAAGAAAGCCCACATATTTTGGCCTGTCATTCAAGAGCCTACACAACCTGGCGCCAACCTATCTTTAGAGCTTATCTCCTACTACCTAATTTGATACATCCCAAGCTTCTAAACCATTTACTTGCCTAAATATGTTTTGTGTTTTCTGCTTACCTATCTTTGTTCAAGCTGTTCCTCCTGCCAATAAATGCCTTCAAAGTGTCTTTGTATTTCCAAGTTCAATCTGTGTTATTTAGTGCTGTATCATTAATAAAAACATCCTAAGCTTGACTACATTCCCATCTTACATTGCCTCATTAGTGTCAGAATTAATCTCATTTTCTTTTACTATTCTAAGATAATCTTTTTTTTTTTTTTAGTCTGAGTTTAGCACTTTTATTTTTTTTAATTTTTTTTTTTTTATTGAATGGTAACTATGTACATTAATGCACTTCTGGGGTACAGTGTGGGGTTTTCACATACAATCCGAAATACTTCCATCAAACTGAACAACACAGCCTTCACGTCATTTTCTCAGTTATTGTTTTAAAGCATTCTCATTCTACTCTTAGAGAAATTCACTTGTACCCCTATAAGATAAACCTCAGAAATAGCCTAAGATAATCATTTTTAATATCCCTAAGATTATTTAGCACATCCAAAAATTTATTCAGGATATTTGTGTACATTTCACTCCCTGATGAAGTTGAAAGATTTTTGAGATGAGGAACCATAATTTTAGCTGTTTTTATTTCCCATGTCATCACATATTTTTAAGTTTGGTAATGTGCAAACATAGGACATAATATATGGAGGAGCACAGAACTAGTAAAAGGGAAAAGAGGACTCAACGTTGCTTTATTTTTAATAATAGTATTGGCTGAAATAAACAGTCTTTGAATATCATGGTTCAATTTTAATAGCTTATATAGTGTTAAATTATGTGTTATAACTACTTTAGGTTGTCCTAAGAAGATTCCAAATCAACGTAAGAAATAAGGATTTGAAAAAACTTTACTTTTTGAAACCTTTACAATTACAGAAGATAAGTCATTACCCTTTAGCCTGCCTTTCTTGGGACTTGTCCCAAGACTATAGTAATGTTTTATTAATTATATAGAGATTTATATTTTCAAAGCACTTTAGAGCCATTAATTTGTTAAGCCAAACAACATACGGTGGGGCAAGGTAAGTGTGATTAAATGCATTTGACAGATAAGAAAACATTGGTTGCCAAGTGGTCTTTTCATTGCCAGTGACAATCTACTGAGGGCTAAAACTGTAGTTTGCCTGCTGTGAAAACTACCATACAATACAACTGCTTTTATTTAGTTGATTTTCACTTCCTTCTTAGAGTTAGGAGCAAATCTTATGCTAATGATCTTTGGTTCAAATAATGATTAATTGAGTAAGAGTACTATTCACTACTCCTGATCATTGCTCTCAATAATCAAGCAATTTAATTCTCTCTCTACATATATATATATATATATGTATGTATATCACTGAAAAAGTAACAGCAGTATCTGAATTAATAAAATGAAATCTACAACTCCATTTTTTGATAAGGATCATTTGTATTGGGTTGAAGGACAATCTTTTCAAAAGACTTCTGATTTTTTTCATTCTAAAATTGTGAACAAATACATATGTAGATGATAAAAATATCACATATAAAACATACTATGCGTTTATCTTCAGTGATATAAATCTTTGCCAAAGACGACGTTCTCTGTCAGAGTCTAGTTCCCTTCTTGTCAAGGCAAAATTGATTTGAAACTAGATTTTCTCCTTTTATGTTCAAGGTTGTGATTTGGGGCAATGTGATAATAAATTATTTAAAGCTATTTTCACTCTACTCTTGGACCAAACAAATCTCCAAAGAAATGGTCCCTAGTCAGCATCTCAGGAATGCAATGTTATTTTATCCCAATGGGGATGAGGGTTTTTCACCTTTATTTATGGCTGGCATTTTTATGCTTTTGACTCATACAACTCCTCTCTCACTATGAAACTATTCGTATTTCCTGAGAGGTTCACATAATTTACTAGTGTTGGACATCGTTTTTTGCTCACACTGAGGCAAAGAATCCGACACATGACTCCTGTTAGTGTCAATCCCGGTGATCCATAATGTAAAATTCAGGACTTTGCATAAAAAGCATCTGCTGCCTTTGATTCAAAACCTCAAAAGTGTTTGCATGTGTCTAGGTATTCAGGTGCTGGCTCCCAGGCACAACGCAAGGAGGAATTCAGAATTGGGGCAGAAGACAGAACTGACCCATAAAATTTTGATGCCAAATGGTCTTTTTCATCATAAAGGATCCGAATTGGCTGTTGAACCCATACATTTTAAACACCTGGTTCATTCTTCCTTTGAATTGATTAGGTAGATCTAACAAAAACACTGAGAACTGATAATAAACCAGCCATGAGATTATGTAGATTGATCTAAATTTCTCATACGATTCGATTTCTTTCTAGCAATTCCACACACGATTTTTTTGTTAATATCACCACAGTCATTGTCCGTATACAGAAAAGAAGTTACAAACACTTAAAACACTATCACTGACCTGGGGTGTCTAAGAAAACAGCCTCCTCTGAAATGACTAATAGAGGCACCTCTTTTTGAAAATACAAGGCTCATCCTCCAAAGCAGCCATCACAGCTTAAACTTTTAATGTCTTCAAGCTACCCTGCTTTCATGTATCTTGAGGGACGTCAGAGTGTAGGGTCAAACTTGCATCTGAGTTTAATTACGGGACGCTGTATCCAGATACCTCTGAGACCCTTTCTCCTTCAAGTTACAGCATATGTTATTCTTAAAGGTGGAAGGGCTATTTGCTCCGGGCACATCACTGGGAATCCAGGCCTCTTCCTGCATTTAGATGCTTTGATGTTTGCATTGGGGTTGGGGTTACTAAAGGAATTTATTGAAGAGAGACTTCTGTTCTTGCATCATGATTTCTTTAGATAGCAAAATAATTGGTAAATGGCTAGCTCAGATGAAGTCTTTTAAAAAGAGACACAAAAAGATGTCTATTTTTCCAATCTTTAAAGTGATAGTTCAACCATCTATAATTCTGTGTCTAAAATAATAAAGAAAGTAAAATTAAATTGCTGGACACTGATGAAAACTCACCATCTGCCCCAAAGTATGCATATCTGCATATTATATATGCACGTAGAGAGAGACATGGGAAGCACATGAGATACACAGGTCTCTTCTGGAAATTGCATACACTGCTTAGTGGCTTCAGTGTGTGTTTAAGAGTTGTTTTCATTACGTAATAAAACCCACACGGCATTAATCACTAAAGATTACCTCTCTGCAAAGTACTAATAACGCTCTGCCCTGTACAGTTAGCCCTTCCCCTTGCTCATACCATATGGTCATTTTCTTCCTAATGCAAGGTGGACGTGAAATTGAGCACAGGGAGAGCATTCCTGCCCCATCCAACTAGACTCCTCTTCTACCCTCTAAGCACCACAGCTCATTGTGTTGACATTTGAATATAGTCACTCACCCCTTCTCATTGATGCCCTGTAGTGTCGAGGTTCAGAATATAGCGTCATTTTCAAGTCATTTCTTTAATATCATAGTAAAATCCTCCATAGTTCCATCTCTAGAATGTTAAAGAAATTAAATTTAAATTAGTGGACATAGATGAAAATGCACTGCCTGTGGTGTATGTATGCATATGTATACATGTATGTATTGATGTAGGTGTGTACTATGGAATACATGTGTAGAATTTGATTCAATATAGTTTTTTTCTATTTTCATTGTTGACAAATGTTTAAATTTTAGAATTGTTTTGGATTCACAGAAAAATTGCAAAAATAATACATACAGTTCCTATATGCCTTACACTCACCATCTCCTGCAATTTACATCTTTAATTAGTGTGGAGCATTTTTTACAATTAATGAAGTGATATTGGTACATTACTGTTAAAAGTTTATACTATTTTCAAATTTTTAGTTTTTTTTTTTTTTTTTTTTTTGAGATGGAGCCTCAAGCTATCCCCTTGGGTAGAGTGCCATGGCATCATAGCTCATAGCAACCTCCAACTCCTAGGCTCAAGCGAGTCTCCTGCCTCCGCCTCCCAAGTAGCTGAGAGGTGCCCACCACAACGCCCGGCCATTTTTTGGTTGCAGCCATCATTGTTGTTTGGCGGGACCGGGCTGGGGATTCGAACCGCCACCTTAGGTGTACGTGGCTGGTGCCTTAGCCGATTGAGCCACAGGCACTGAGCCTTTAATTTTTAACCTAATATCCTGTTTCTGTTCCACACTCTCATCTAGGGTATCACATTAAATTTAGTTGGTGTATCTCCTTCAGCTCCTCTTGGCTGTAACAGTTTATTACATTTTCCTTGTTTTTGATGACTGACAGTACTGCCTTGGTATCTTATAGAACAGTGGTTCTCAGCCTCCCTAATGCTGCAATGTATTCTCATTGTTACAAAGGGGTTGCGACCCACAGGTTGAGAACCGCTATTATAGACTATATCTCAATTGGGATTTGCCTTATATTCTTTTAATGATGAGACTGAGGTGATGATTTGGGGGAGGAAGACTACAGGGTTAAATTGCCATTCTAATCATACTAAGGATCCACTGTGGATCTCCCCCTTGTGCACTTGGCCTAGACAGGCCTCATCAAGTTTCTGCACTATAAAGCTACTCTGTTCCTCCTCTTTCCATTTGTACTCTTTGGGAAGAAGTCACTATGTACCACACTTAAGGAGCAAAGAATCACCCTCTGGATACTTGAAGGCAGAAAGTCTATGTAAATTATTTGGAATTCTTGTATATGGGGTATTGTTTTTATTCTCATTTATTCAATTATTAATTTACATCAGTATAGTCACATGGATATTAATTTTATACTTTATACCCCAATGCTACCCTACTTTGTTGCTAAATTTTTTCCAGTTTTGGCCACTGGTAAGTTTTGAAATAGCTCTTTTTTTCTTTGAAATATATTTTCCATGTATGTGTGTGTCACTTTCTTAGCTCCTGGCACTATCTACTTCCAGACAGGAAAAGATGTTCTAACATGATCATCTTGAATATATCTTTCCCTTATAAATCAGGAATTTACTTAAGGCTCCCTGGTTTCTTTTATTGGAAGGAATATTTCTTCTATGGTAATAGAAACCAATATCAGTCACTAGGTGGGAATTAGCTTTTGGTGAGAAAATTTAAATATATATATAATAAAAATCTTAAAAAAACATAAACTATCTTCTGTTATGTATTTGGAAGGAAGTTATTCAAGTTCTCCCCTAATTGAAAGTGATATAGCTGTTTTCAAACATCAGAATGACATTATGTGTTACAGTAGGTGTATTTGATATTCTCAAGGTAAAGAAGGGGAATATTTTCTGACATCACATCTAGGAAAGTTAACAAGCTCTTATGCCCATTTTAGTCTTTAATCATGACTTTTTTTTATTTTTTATTTTTAGTATTTGTGTCATTATAGAGATGAAACTCCCTGATGAAACTTCCTGATTTATGCAAAGAAGACCAAAATTAATTTTAAGAATGTTACATGAGTGATGATTCTCAATTGAAAATAGTTTGGAATTTTGAATAATCAGACTCACTAAGAAACTGAAAATTATTTTAGGGAATGTTATAAATATTCCATTATTTAAAGTTACCATTTCCATATTTATAGTTTAGAGAGATAAGTTGTCACCAATTTTGCCATCATGATCAATCCTGCAGAGAAATTGCAAAGAGGAGTTAAAAAAAAAAAAAAAGAAGAAAAATTTTTCATTCACTGTTGAGCAATAAAGAAAGAAAAAGAATTATATACAGGGATGAAGTCACCGATTATGAACTTAATGTTTGAGTCTGCCTGTCTCAAATTCATATATTAATTCCAAACCCCTAACATTACAACATTAGATTATGGGTAACTGGGAAGTAATTACATCTTGAAGATGAAGCCTTCCATTCCTTCGTGAATGGAATTAATGCCTTTGTCAATGGGCCCCAGAGATCTCTCTAGCAATCCTTCCATGTGGGAGAATAGAAAGAGAAGGTGGTAATTTGCAATCTGGAAGAAGTCTCACACTAGAACCTAAGCGTACTAGCACCCTGATCTCAAAATGTTATCTTCCAGAAATATAAGAAAATTCTTTTGTTTGTAAACCACCAAGCTTATGATAGTCTGTTATAGAGTTGTTGTTGCATAGCACACACAAATTTGCAACAACAATTATGATTGCCATTCACCACGATATCGCCACATAGTGACATGCTCATAGGTAGGTGGCACTGATACACTAAGGTTATGAAACCTTACTGAGGTGTTTGTACCATGCTGCCAACATAAACACGTGATGGCAAGTTCGTGAACTTAATTATCAGATTTCCTACAGTTCACATTAGAAAATTTAAAAAATGGATCTCAAATTCTATAAACACAAATACACTCATCTATCTATCTATCTAGTGAGACGGAGAGAGAGAGAGCATGTATATCATGTTAAACATAGCCAAGAACAGAAATAAAGGAGGCACCACAATTACTCACAAGAAGATACTAAACAAATGGGATGAAATAAGTTACATAACTCAGATCCCCAGGGTGAATGCAGGTCTTACAAGAGAAGGACAAAGGTACAGGCAAGGCTCAGAATTGGGAGCCAGAACACAAAGAAGTACAAGCCTTAGCAGTCATTAGCTTTTGATTATATGATGGGATCCCTCAGGGTATTTGAATTTTTGTTTACTTGTCTGTAAAATGGCTCTTTTCCATGAATATATTTATAATATATATAAATATATATATTTCCTTGTTTCCATAGGGAAAAGAGGGATATATATATATATAGAGAGAGAGAGAGAGAGAGACATAAATTTCAAATACTGCAAAATGCAACTCGATAGAGTTTCAAATGATGGATGGCGTGACTCTATTTCATAAGGAATGTAGTCTGTCTTTGCACACCGATGCAAACAGGTGTGCATCAGTTTGCTGAAAGAGTAGTGATGATGGTTGGATAAATTATACCTGAAGAAAACCAGAGAAAGCACTTCTAGAAAGAAAACCAGCATCTGGAAACCCATGGAGAGTGTTAAAAGCAGGCTATGTCTGGCAAACACGGAGTGACTGTATCTGGCTAAACAAGGTGGATAACAAATACAGAATAATGGGAACTCAGTGGAACGGACAGAGTCATGATACCAGGGTCTTAAATGTGTGGTAAAATATTGTCAAAGGAGTTTTAAATGAAACAGATGAAAGTGAAATGGTTTATGAAATAATGACATAATCTTGTCTTAGGTAACATCAACCCTGAGGATACATTGGATTTTAGAGAAAACCAATTGTAATCATCTGAATAAGTAAGAACAATACGAACAGAACAGTGACAGAGACACTGATGACTCTGAAATTCAAATCATCAGCCAAGGCCTCACTCCAAATATCTGTACCTTTGTATTTAGCTACAAAATATAAATTTCAAACTCATAATATTGAAAACATCTCAAATTTAGCAATGATTTTTTTCTTATCTTTTCTAAATTTGCTCTTCTTCCTTGCAACCACGAAGTTTCTTCCCTGAATTTATTCATTTTGATTGTCCCCACCAATGTTAAAGCCAGCATGCTGACTGATGGTATCTGAAATCTACCCGGTTCTCCTAGTGAGAAATGTTGAACGTGATTTGTTATTTGTTATGTCCAGTCTTGCACTATATCTGGGTCATCCCCCTGTGCTTATCCTTGTCATCTGAACCTTCCTCTCCTTCCAGGTCATTGTCTTAAATCTGAAGTTTAATCATCTCTCTCCCTTACCATTGTAAATGTTTTCTTGACTTCTATATCTTTTCCTCTCTATTTTAAGTTTATTGAGGTATAATCATAAAATACTGAGATTTGCCCCATTTAAAGGGGGTATATTTTATTGACTTTTGACAAATGTATGTAGCTATATTACCACCTCAGAAAATGCCATATCCTGACACCAACTCTCGTGCTCCTTTGTATTTAATGCATGTCCCTTAACTTTTCCCCTGGAACCTGTTGTGCTATTAAAATACATTATATATAATACATTCTGCCTTGTGGTCAGAGTTATTCTAAAGTAAAAATCTCTTTTCTTAAAAAATATTTTGGCTAGGCCCAGTGGCTCACACCTATACTCCCAGCACTTTGGGAGGCTGGAGATGGGAGGACTGCTTGAGGTCAGGAGCTCAAGACCAGCCTGAGCAAGAGTGAGATCCTGTCTATACCCCACACAAAGAGACAGATAAATTAGCCAGTGTGGGGGTGTGGGTCTGTATTCCACACTATTCAAAAGGCTTATGCCAGAGGATTGCTTGAGCCCAGGAGTTTGAGGTTGTAGTTGGCTATGATGATGACACTATACTCTAGCCAAGGCAACAGACAGAGCAAGACCCCATGTCCAAAAAATACATAAATGGTTTCCCATAACATAAATGGGAATTGAGGTACAATTTTAAATTATTATTATTTGCCTCTTTTAAAGGGAATGTATAAATGATATGATTTACCTACTAGTGTGCTTGCTGAAAGTCTTCATTATCTAACGCTGTGCATCTCTCCAGCCTCATTCCTACTCTTGTTGATCATACACTATACTCCTTTACCTAAATACTTTAAAAACAATTAAGTTGATCTTATTTTGACCTTTTGCAATACCCACTCTTTATTCATCTTCTTCATTAAAAAGAAACTGTTGTTGCTCTATACAACTGTATCCTAAAACTACACTAAATCAAACACACTACACCCTAATCTACACAGCATTATTTCTATTCCTCTCCACACTCTATAAATTATAGTCATACAATTTATTTTTACATGTATTATAGAGTTCATTGTCAATTGCTGTTTTGTTATGAATGTTCAAATAGCTTTTAAAGGTATTTTTTAAATGAGGAATCTATTGTATAATCACCTATATACTGTCTACCTAGAGTACTTAGCACTCTCAGCAGTTGTCTCTAACTGATAATTATTTTCCTTCTGCTCAAAATGTTATTCTTACAATTTTTTAAGTGCAGGCCAGCTGCATTTTTACATTTTTGATTGCATGAGACTGTCTATTTGGCATAAAATTTTTGAAATACCTTTTTCTCTGGGTATAAAATTATGGGCTTAATTTTTCTCTTATCCCTTTAAAGATGTCATCACAACTCCTTTTGGGTTTTTGTTTGTTTTTACATTGTTTCTGATGGAGAGTCAAGAATTATTTTTCCCTGCGTATATAAAGCGTTCATCTCCTCTGGCTGCATTTAAGATTTTAACTTTATGATTGTTTTTCAGTAATGTGAGTATAATGTATGTTAAATCACATTCCCTTGTTTATCCTGCTTATATACTGTTGCGCTCCTTGGATGTGCGCGTTTTTATCCAATTTGGAAAACTCTCAGCTATATTTTTAAATTATTATCTTTGCCCCTACATCTCTCTCTCTCTGTGTGTTTTTTGACTCCAATTATACTTCAGTTAGTTTAGTTGGTTTTGTCTCAGTCTTCATGGAGGCTTAGTCTCTCTCTCTCAAAATCTTTTTCCCTTTTATTCCCTCTCTGTGCTTTAGTTTGGATAATTTTTGTTACTCTTCCACAAAGTGCACAGACCTTTCTGCTAAAGTGTACAATCGGTTACAAACTCTAGCTACTGTTCTTTTGCATTTAAGATATTGTATATTTAAGATTGAAAAGTTCCATTTAATTCTTTTTAATAGCTGCCGTTTCTTCATTGATTATAATTTTCTTTTTAGCACTTAAACATATTTTAAATATCTGTGCAGTGCCTTTCTCTAATGTCATCTTATCTACCCCTTTTGGAAATATTTGTATTTCATGTTTTTTTCCTCCTTGAAATGGGACAAAGTTTTGGCTCTTTGCATATCTGCTAGCTTTTAATTTTAGGATTATTATTATAAAGGTTAAGTTTGTGGTAATTTACATGCTGTTTCCCTTAATAAAGATTTGCACTTATGGCTCGGCGCCTGTGGCTCAATCGGCTAAGGCGCCAGCCACGTACACTTAAGGTGCCAGCCACGTACACCTAAGGTGGCGGGTTCGAATCCTCAACCCGGGCCCGCCAAACAACAATGATGGCTGCGACCAAAAAATGGCCGGGCGTTGTGGCGGGCGCCTGTGGTCCCAGCTACTTGGGAGGCAGAGGCAGGAGACTCGCTTCAGCCCAGGAGTTGGAGGTTGCTATGAGCTGTGATGCCATGGCACTCTACCCAGGGGGATAGCTTGAGGCTCCGTCTCAAAAAAAAAAAAAA
>CAUYQV010040362.1:0-26293 GCA_963574575.1 Galagoides demidoff
AACGCCCACCTATTTTTTGGTTGCAGCCGTCATTGTTGTTTGGCGGGCCCAGGCTGGATTCAAACCCGCCACCTCAGGTGTATGTGGCTGGCGCCTTAGCCACTTGAGCCACAGGTGCTGAGCCGTTAAACTTCTTTAGGCTAAAAAGTTGTCCATTCCTTTCCCTGAAGAGCTATGTTCAGTTTTTATCTACTTCTGTTCTGAGGTATCACTCCTAGAGAAGACAATTACAATGTTTTGAGGAAGCAGACAGCGCTTTTTTTTTTTTTTTTTTTTTTTTGCAGTTTGGCTGGGGCCGGGTTTGAACTCGCCACCCTTGGTATAAGGGGCCAGCGCCCAACTCACTGAGCCTCAGGCACCGCCCCAGACGAGCATCTTTGGCACTTGCGCCTTCAGCTCTTCTCTTCACTTTGGCCTCCCATGATGACTGACTTTCCATGGTCTTTCCAATCCTCCTCACTCTGCATCTCATTCCTCAGCTCATCTCACTCCTTAGCTACGTTCATGTTTGCATTTTAAGAGGGACCTTCAAAGCTCTGACACAAACAAGTGAGCAGTGGACCAGTTTTAAGCACTGTCGTGACTTTAGACAGTGATGATAGGACCAGTAGGAGAGAGGAGCTGAGCGCCTCGGACGCAACCTTTATGGGCGTTTTCTTACAATTACAGCTGGAAAAAAAACGGGTGGAAATCATAATGTCTGCCATTAGAGGGCAGATCGGTCAAACTTTAGAATGTTTGCCTGCACCTGCGAGGCCTTGGGAATTTTCTCTTTTCTGCCTTAGGCAAGAGAGGAGAGACCAGGGTCACCAGAAATGAGAAAAAGTAAAGGCAGCACTATTGCCATTGATAAGAGCAGCACCCCCATTATCTCTTCTCTAAGTGTGAATAGCATCCTAGGCAAACAGCATCCCCACATATTCGGAGCCTGTTATGTGCTAGGCGCTGGGCCAGGCATTTTGCTTCCGGTGTCTCTTTGATCCTCACAACAGCTTTCTGACGCAAACTTTTTAAATTATTATCTTAGAGGGGAAGGAACAGACTCAAAAGCAAGCAGTTAGTAAGTGTCAGCGTTGAATTTGTACAGGTGTTTGGCGGGGAGGATAGAAGGTTAGGGTTAGACACCTTGTCACCTCGTCGTGCAGAGTCATTCAGTGTCAGGATGGTGTTAGGCAAACAGTCCCGAAACGTCTGTCCGGTGGCTAACAAGCCATCTACATGCTGGAGAATTTTCTCATTTTCTAACTTAAGGTCTAACACGTCCCCTGCCAGAGCTTCTCTGAAAAGAGTGGGTGCGTTCTTGCCGCCTTGGGGAGGCACTGTCCAGCATAATTCTTCCTTCTTAAGGGCATCTGGATCTTGCCATTCAAAAGCAAACACTTCCTGGGGTTGAGGGACCAGAGGGATGCAGAAGAAAGCAGCCTTTAGGTCCAAAACGAAAACCAAGTGGCTTCCAGTGGTAAGTCATTCAAGAGGGTATAAGGATTAGGCGGCATGGGGTGAATGAATCTCCAGCACCCTGTACAAACCTGGGTTCCTCTGTTCCCACTTTTTCAACAGCAATATAATGGCTATATTATAAGGAGATTGACAGGACCTTGTAAGTCCACAGGCTTTAAGCTTGTTGATCAAAGGAGCTACCCCTCCAATGCCTCCTGCATCAGTGGGTATTGACATTTCGTGTAGGCGGCATGTTGGGTTTCAGATGAACCTCTCCTGGGGGACCTGAGGGCTTTTCCAGGAGTCCCACCAGCCCAGACCGAGGGGCTTACCTGCTCACCAACTTCTTTTGGCCACTTCTTTTGGTCTCAGTGTCAGGTTGCCAGAGAAGTAGCTGCCAAGCGTGCTCATGTGGGACCTCCATCTGGAGGCTGGGATCCTCCAGAACAGGGGTTCTCAACCTTTCTGAGGCTGCGATCCTTTAATACAGTTCCTCATGTTGTGGGGACCCCCAACCATCAAATTATTTCGTTGCTACTTCATAACTGTAATTTTGCTACTGTTATGAATCGTAAGGTAAATATCTGATGTGCAGGATGTATTTTCATTGTTACAAAGGGGTCGCGACCCACAGGTTGAGAACTGTATCGAAGCCTTAGGAAGCTTCATTTGTTTAAGCAATTACAAGTTAAAGTCTTTAAACCTGTAGTGCCCCACTTAGAGATGTCCTGCCTTTTCAGGCTAAACCAATATACCCCTTCCAGGGATCAGTGTATGACTTCACTCGTAATTCCTGTCTTCCTGAAATCTGTAAAACCAAACCAATCATGGTGAGACTGAAAGTGTGCTGGAACTTTATCAACTGTGGGTTCGTGGGTAGTCAGACAAAGAATTGAAAGACACACCACCAACAACACTGAAATAGACAAAGTTGGGTCAGAATAAGCTCCTAGCTACGACCACTCCCTGTTATAAATAGACTTCCTTTCCTAGGAAAAAATACACAGAAAAGCCTTGGGTACCACCCTAGCAGGCTAAAGACCACCATTTCCCAGATCTTTGACTAAAGTGCTCTAATAATGATTTAAGGATCCATTCATTCAAAGGCCACTTTTCTCCAGAGCCAAGATGATACATTGGCCAGGCTGTGGTACAGTAAAATTTCATTGCCTTTTGAGTCACAGACGGGTACCCATGCTGAGACCAATCAGACAGAACATGCCCCTGTGGGCTGTAATTTGGGGTTGTGACCTGAGCTCCCATGTTCTGAATGACCACAGACAGAAATCAGAAAACTAGGAGAGGGTGAAATCTCTCAGCATTCAACCAGAACAAAGCAAGTGGACCTTAGTCAGTGGTAACAACAGCAGGTGCACGAGAGCAGAGTCCTAAGACTCCCAGGAGAAATCTCCCGGCAGCACCGCTAGGACCATCTGAGCACTGTGCCACTGGCCCATCCGGGTGGCCACTAGGCTTCCCCAGCACGGCACTTATTGGAGAAGATGTCTAGGGGGTCCCTTTGTGCTCATCAGAAATGTTACCTGACAAAGAGGGTCCAGCGCCCGTCACTGTCAGCGAAATGTAGAGATGGGGATTAGGTCCATGAGCTTTGTTGTCAAAAGACCAGCAGTTCTGGAGAACAGTGAGAGTAGCCTCTCAGGTCTGTTCTGCCTCAGTTACAATTCTAATAATTTTTATACTGAAATACAAGGAAACAAACCTAGAAAATTTTAACTTTGTCTGACAGAAAACATCAAAGTGACTTTGGCTTTAACAATATAGCAATGTTTACCATCTCTGTGTGGCTACTTCCACCAAAGTGTTTTGAGATAACCATCCTCACAATTATAGTGAAACCCTAACTAGGAAATCAGGGAAGTTTAGTGGGAAGGGCTGAGCCAACTAGTCAGCTGTTCCGCTCCAGCTGAGCGTCTCAGATTCCATCCTGCAGCCCACTGTTCTGGCTTCACCGATGGCTCTATCTTCAAAAAGCATCAAGGATTCAACCGCCTCCCCTGCCATATGTCCTCTGGATTATTGTCATCACTTCCCAAGCGTCTTCCTGCTTATGCTTTGGCCCATTTCCAGGCTGTTCTCCACTGGCAACCAGAGTCTTCACACATTCAAGTTGTAGCCCAGCACTGTTCTGTTCAAGGCTCTGCAATGCTGCCTGCCTCACCAACAGTGACCTGGGACCACCCTCACCCTCTACCTTGTCCTCTGCATCTGCCATCCCTTCCATCCCTCCACTCCAGGTTCACGGCGCTCCTCCTCCCTGGCCCTGACAGGCACCCAACTTGGCGGGCTCCCTCCAGCACCCCGGACTTGCAGGCATCCCTATACCTTGTCTCCCCACTGCCTTCAAGCCTCTGCCCAGATGTATCCTTATCAGAGAGGCCTTTCCTGAGCACCCTGAGGGACCAGCCCATTGAGTCTTCTTGATTTTTCTTACCATTTTCACTACCACCCCCCAACTCTCCCTCCCCACTTAGTCATTTGTCTCTCCTGACTATAATTAATGCTTTTCTTTTAAAATATATATTTAGAGGGTTCAAGTGCAGTTTTGTTCCATAGATATGTAGGCACCAAGGCCCTTGATTCCCAGAGGTTCACTGAAAAATCACTGATGTGATGCAGATTGATTAGTAGAGGAAAAGGAATACGAATTGAGTTAACACAAACATGCAGGGGACTTCTGAATGAGAACCCAGAGATACAGGGGAAATTGTCCGTTTTTATGTTTAAGTTGAACAAAATATGAACAGCCATGTAGAAATATGATCAGATGGCTCGGCGCCTGTGGCTCAATCGGCTAAGGCGCCAGCCATGTACAGCTAAGGAAATAACAACCAAAGCAAACAGACAATTTTCAGAATGGGAAAAGATTTTTGCATTTTCTGAGTTGGACAAAAGCTTGATAACTAGGATCTATAGAGAACCCAAATTAATCAACAAAAAAAGACCCAAAAATATATCTCTAGGCAAGAGACATGAAAGAATCTTCTCTAAAGAAAACAGACAAATGACTAAAAATCACATGAAAAAGTGTTCATCATCTCTAATCATCAGAGAAATGCAAATCAAAACTACCCTGAGATGGCTTGGCGCCTGTGGCTCAATAGGCTAAGGCGCCAGCCACGTACACCTAAGGTGGGGGGTTCGAATTCCCAGCCCGGGCCGGCCAAACAACAATGATGGCTGCAACCAAAAAATGGCTGGGCGTTGTGTCGGTCACCTGTGATCCCAGCCACTTGGGAGGCGGAGGCAGGAGACTCGCTTGAGCCCAGGAGTTGGAGGTTGCTATGAGCTGTGATGCCATGGCACTCTACCCAGGGGGATAGCTTGAGGCTCCGTCTCAAAAAATAAAAGAAAAGGTCTAACTTTTTGCATTCCATACTCTGGAAAACACTATTTATTTTTTAAGACAGTCACACTCCTGCCATCCTGGGTAGAGTGTCATGGTGTCATCATACTTCACAGCAACCTCAAACTCCTGGGCTCAACTGATCCTCCTGGCTCAGCCTCCTGAGTAGCTAGGACTACAGACATGTACCACTGTGGCTGAATGATTTTTAAAAAATTTTTATTAGCAACAGAGTCTTGCTTACCTTGTTCAGGCTGGTCATCAACTATTGACCTCAAGTGATCCTCCCACCTCAGCCTCCCAGAGTTCTAGGATTACAAGTGAGAGGCACCATACCCAGTCTGGAAAATACTATTTCTCTAACAGTACAATATAGGGAATCCTAAAACTTAAATATTTTGGAAATTATACGTCAAGTTCAAACATCGGAATCCAGCTTACACTAAATTTAAAAACAGTGATGTGTATTGTTAGGTCAATGATGGAAAAAGTAAAATCTAGATGAGAAAGAGTGAAGCTCAAAATCACTTTTGGTCACTAAAAGATTCCTACTGAAACTCACATATTTGGTGGATTGCGCCTTGTTGAAGTGTTCAGATTCATATTCTTCTCTGATTAATTCCCCAGTAAAATGCCATCGTTTCTGTAGGATTCACAAACCCTTCCTCCCTGAGAGCAACGATGATGACACCACAACACTCATCCTGCACCTACCATGTGCCAAGCAGGGTTCCAAATCTGCAGTCTCGTTTAATCCCTATAAAAATGATGCAGTACTATCATCTACTCCCTTTTACCTGCAGCTTAGAAAAATGAAGAAAATTGCCTAAGATCAGACAAATGTTCTTGTGAGGCTGAGCAGCACCTGAGCCCAGTTAAAACCACTAAGGTTTTAACCCTGTTCTGTGGGGTCGCCCCTGTCGCACACAGACCCCAGCGTCACCTCAGCCCATGCATACCCCTGCCTTCTGACTCAACACCTGCACTGAATCAGCAATTCTCTCTAACCTGACTGCGTTTTCCAAACTTAAAATTATACCAGGTTCTAAAACATTGTAGTATACTACATGGAAGTTATGATTCTTCAGACTAACCTAACACAAAAGTTTTTATTCCCCAATCTTCACCATAAAGCTTCTAACCAGAGCAAGCCTGTGTGTGCTGTTGTAACGTACCACAAACTAGGTAGATGGAAAAGAACAGGAATTTATTTGTCTTAGTTCTGGAGGCCGGAAAGTGCAAGATCCAGGTGCTGGCATCTGGCGAGGTTGGCTCTCTGCATCCCAGACAGTGCTCTGAAATGCTCTGTCCTCACAGGGCAGAAGGCAGAATCTGCTAGAAGCTGGGTCTTGGACTTCCCAGCCTCCAGAGCTATAAGAAATACATTTCTGTTGTTCTAAAGTACCCATTTATTTCATTTGTTATAGCATCTCAAGTGGACTACACAAAAACATTTCCTGCCAACAGTGTGTTTTCACTCACCTGACCCCAGTGTCTACACAGAGTGCTGCGTGAGTGAAACTGACACTCTGTGGCATTGACTCAGGTGATCACGCACTTTCTAGGGAGGAGGTAGAAATGCTGTGTCATGCTAATCTGGTATGTCACTCTGCTTTCAAGCAGAATCACACCATTAAAAATACTAAATGGCCACCAGCTGACAGATGAATCTACCCTGCTCTCCAGCCAAGGGTATTCCTTCGTGTCCTTCAATATCCTTTAAGGTCAAAATGCACTACTTACATAGTAGCTGGCTAAAATGTGAGACCATGGTGTCTCTCCTACTAATTACCAATTTAGCAAAGATGCAATATTATGCTCACAAACTGTATATGACCTTCTTTCATAAATAATGCAAAATGTAATAATAAAGGTAACTAGCGGTCAATATTTAACTTAATATTTGTCAGGCTCATACAAAAGGTTTTACATGAGTTACCTTATTTAATCTCCATAATGCAATCTTAAGATCAGCAACCTTACTAGCCTGGTTTTCTAGACACAGAAATCCAGGCCAAGGGAGGTTAGGTAACTTGCTCAAAGTCAAAATTACAGCTCTTAGATAGAATTATGATTCAGTCATTGGCTCCCAGAGTCCATTCTCAAGTACTAAGTTGCTATACTATACCCCTTTTCAAATAAAGGATGCATTCTACTTTCATGACATTTCCAAAAATATTAAAGCCAGACTAAGTTTGTGAATTCAGGGATCACGTGTGAGAGAGAATACAGATTCCTAATTGGTCTTCCTGGTGTGTCTAATGCAAATCTATAGCCACAGTCAACTCAGCAGTGAGACATGAGTCCGGCCATGTCGCTCCTTTGGTTCAAACACTTCTAATGTCCTCCCCTTCCGAATGGAGGCCAAAGTCCTTACTGTCTCCTGCAAAGCTGTGCACAGGCTGCTCCCTGCCTCCCACCACCCTCTCTCAAATCTCATCCTCTATGCTCTGGCTCCCTCACTCCACAGAGGGTGCCCGACATTCCTTAAACACACTCTTCCTGTCTCCCTCCTCAGTGCTTTTGATCTGCTTTTTCCTCTTGTGATCGCATGATTTGATCTTTAACTCCTTGAGGTTTTTACTTAAATAACTTCCTCAATGAGGCTTTCTCTGAGCCCCCATATAAATTACATGTACAACCCACTTCTAAGCATTCAGGCACACGCTTCACCCTTCCCACAGCCTTACAACCATCTGACATCTCCTAATTCACTGTCTCCACAATAACTACGATCCATGAAAGAAGAAATATTTTTGTCTATTTTATTTTTGTTTAAATCCCTACGACAGTGGCCCACAGTAGATGTTAAGTGAATACTTGAATAAATAGAGAATAAATGAGTTGAGTAAATGGTGATAAAAAGACCAAAATGCCCATCATAATACATCTTGACTACATTATCTTAACAAAATGGGAAAATATTTGAATATACATGTACATATATACACGTATATATTTGAATCGGAAAGTGGAAATATGATCTACAAACCTACGCAAAAATGAGCAAAAACTAACCTCAGGGTAGTTTTAAATCAAAAGGATGGGAGGATCTTACAAGCCCGTGTTTTTAATTATTAACAGGACAAATGGAAAGTTTACAGGAGAACAAAGGTTTCAGAGGAACCACCCAGATGCCTGGAATAGGAAGTGCTGCAAATCCAAGAGCTGATCAAGTTACCCACGGAAAATGTCATGTGCAGAGAAATCAAGGTTAGACTGTCACGGCTCCACTGTTCCTGTCAACTGAGAAGTGCAGGAAATGAAATAAAACTTAACCAGTGACACCAACGAACAGAGTGACAAGGAGACGGGGAACAAGAGCTTCCCGGGAATGACTCATGCACACGTTAATTCCCGCTTGCTCTTTACCAGTTTCATATTAAAACCTGCCAGAGAGAGAGAAGGCAGGAACATGAAACCCCACGAGACCTTTATGAGCTTTTCACATGAACATCGGGGAAGCAAAAGTCAGAAAGGTGGGATTGAGCCTTCAATAATTTCAAACAGCCATTAATTCCTTGCAATGCCAGAAATGGAAAAGAAAGAAAATTTAAAACAAACAAAAAAGGGAGCTGGGTTGGGAAAAGAGTTTGAAGGAGCTTTATATTCCCAAACAGTCACAGATTTGCTTCTTAACTACCTCTCCTTGGCACCCAGACCAGCCAAACTTTGTGAACTCAGCTCTCCCACCAGATGGAGTGTTCTCAAGTTCCTCTCTCCTATTATCATCTCCAAGTATAGTTGAAAACAGCAGGAAAAAAAAAAAAAGAAAGAAAGAAAAAAAGAAAGAAAAAATACCCCAAAGCTCGGCAGAGGGAACCGTGCTTTCATTTTGGCAGTGACAGGCAGCTCCTTGGCAGGCTGCACTGTTAGTTCACGCTGTTAGCACTTTGGACTGTGCGACTTCTGTCCTGTGTTTAAGCTGATTAGCCCCCCGGGTGACTTTGGCTTCCAAGGCAGCATTTCTTTTGACAGCTTGCTGAGGGTACAGATGTCTGGACAACAGATAAAGTTCTTAACCCTTATTTCTCATTTGGTTTCTGCTCAACTATTTTAACAGTGCCTGCAGACGTGTAAACAGAAGGCAGTGGCTTATAATGGCCCGAGATGTTCACTTCCCGGCAGGCTGGGAATCTGCACAGTAGCTGCACTGGGGCCCTCCCTCCGCCCCCGTTTCACACCTTCACCTCTCTGCAGTGTCACCGCAGCCCCAGGAGTGTCATTTTTACTGATACCATCCTTTCTCCAGCTTTATCATTTGTGCCTAAAAGTGGATCTAGCCTTCCACCTCACTCTGCAAGATGCAAGCTTGTCTGCAGCTCTGGCTTCTGTTATCTTCAACAAGGTGCCTCCCCAACTCAAATGTTCTTTATGTCCCAGTTCTGCCCAGTCAGTCCCAGGCTCTGTGCTCGCGTCCGTGACTCACCACCTTATATGATTTTACATAATCCATTGCTCTAATTCCACGTTTTAGCCACTAAGTGCTGAGAGCAGCCCAGACAATGGGGCCAGCACCAGAGAAGCCAGCGCTGCTGCCCAGGGCAGTGCAGGGTCCGGCTGCAGGTGTGCACAACCTACCTAATGGACAGGCGAATGCCTCGGTGTCCGGCCTGTGACCAGGTTGCCCCTCATGTGAGAAACTTGTTTATTCTGGCAGATGCCCTCATGGCTCCTGTCTGACCCATGACCACTATGTCTGCTGGACCACTGCCCAACTTTGAGCTCTCCCTGGAGTCCCTGGGAGAAAGCCCAAGCTGTGGTGGCCCCTTTTCCTCAATGGAAACTGAAAATTCAATGCACTATCACAATGAAAAAAAAAAAATTCAAAATTTTTTTTTCAAAGGTCTTGCACAAGAAGGGCGCAGTAAATCAGAGGACGGTCCTCCGTCACTGAGTCACAAGCAGCAGGAATGAAGAGGCAGGAAGTGTGTGGCAACTAGCAGTGGACATCAGGCAGGAGGGCATGACGGGTCTTGAATTACCAGGCAAAAGCCTGAGTTCTTCAGTGAAAGGAAGTGGTGGGAACTGGGCAGCCCCGTCCACCAGGCGGGAGAAATGCCTCCTTATCGCTGGCCAGTGGCATGAACCATTTGGCTATAACGTAAAATTGGAAACTGTGTGAAGAGCAGCTGAGCCCTATTAGTGATATGAGAAAGTTAAACTTGTACTTAAGATGGATCCCGAGGTAACATAAAATTATAAGAATTCACTAAGTGCTACTAGCCATTGTAATATATCTGATCTGCCCTCATAATTATACTAATTTTAACATATCAACTCATATATATATGTCACTGTTCAATACAGCATTGCTAATATTTATATATATACACATATATATGTATATATAGCTATATTCTCCATCAAATCAACCATATACTGCTAAGGACAGTCATCTTCCTGAAGGGCAACCTGGTTGGTTATAAAATAATTCACATTCACATAGGATATAATTGATAAAACCCCTAAGTTTCTCATTTCTATACTATTATGGTACCTCTGATTTCCTGACTGACCCACGACTGACACAATGTCCAAAGTTTCAAAGCACACATTCTTTGATCACTTATGTCCCTTTAACTTCCCCATTACAAATAACATTCATCTACACACATGAAAAGTAAACAGCATTGCTCCATGTTTCATTGTAATAGCAAAAATCAGAAAACACTGAAATACCTATCAGTACTGAGAAGGTGAACATGCCATGAGATGTTCTTATGTCAGGGAATACTACACGGCAATCAAAAATGTATCCAGCCCTGTCAGTGGCAATCACTGATACTGAGATTTTTTCAATATATAGTACTCTGTAAGTGAAAAGCAGCAATGCCAAAAAAAAAAAAAATACAATTTATGGTATAATACTTAAAAGAATCAAATGCATTGGGAAAAAAAGTGGAAGAATTTTTCATATTTCATGACTTCTTGAGAAGAATGTGTGTTTGGGGACAAAAGGACTTTTTCTCTGTTTTCCTGGTTTTGCCTTTTTGTTGCTTACTTTCTTTCAGAGAGAACGTGTCCCCAGGGCACACACTTATTTTAAACAATGTACAGAATGGTGAAGTCAGCCTCACAGTGAGCTGCTAATGATATTTCTCAAGGCACTGGCAAAAGTAGAGTGGTTCTCTCAAGCAGAGTTTATCTGCATAAAGTACAATCTGCACTTGGGGCACCAGATTTCAGAAGGAAAGTGAATGCCCAGAAGGACTCCACAGTGGGATGAAGCCGGAGAACCCAAGTAATACTAAACACTTTAGACCCTGAGCGTATCCACGATGAACAAGAGAAGGCTGTGTCACTTGTGAAGATGCTGATTTTACAACAGCAGATCCTGATTTTACAACAGCAGACTGCTCACTTAAACAAACCTCTCACGTAATAAGAGAGGTGCTCGCAAGCACTTTCTGGAATGGTGGATTCAGCCACCTCTGTGTGGTCATCTTGAGTTTTCCCCTCATAGTGGCAAAATAACCCCAAAAATCACATGTTTTCATGGAAATATTAAGGGTTGAGATAGAGGGAAGGAAGGGCCATTTCCTCTGTCCCTCTGGTTAAGTGTCATCAGGCATCTGCTTGTCTCCCTGTCAGCCCCTGTGGAGTTCAGACGGCCACAGAGTGACCCCATCTAAACTAATAACCTCCAACAGCCATTCCAGTCCTAGGGTCCTATTCTCTCCAGTGCCTCCGTGATGAACCAACCCACGCAGAAGAAGCAAGCATTTGTTATGTTCAGAGAAGCAGAGCACGACCTTGGATTTCTAAAAATTTCAAAGCCCAAGACTTAAAGTTAGGTTGTTTACCTAGAAAAAAATTTTTATATATATAGGGAGAGAGAGAGAGCGCAGTTTATATACAATCCTATTTACTAAGCTACCTGTGATAGTGGTGGTGTCATAATCAAGTAAAGAAAAGATATTTTGTCCATTTACAAATGCCATTAAGAAATAAGAAAATTGCTAAAGTCTTCACATGTGAATTTTCTGAAATACCATTCTAAATGGACTATTATATACCCTGAGGTATAAAGCATGTCCTCATAGGAAAAAGAATTTGTGTCACGACATTTAACGTGAGACCTACCCTTTCAAAAGAATTGTTGGTGTTCAGTATGATATTGCAACCATAGCTGCAATCTGTAGGGCACACCTCTGGAATGTAGTCCTCTTGCTATTATTTTAGATTCTGATCTTCAAAATTCAGTACCGTATTCCCAGATTCTGTGTTTCTATATGTGCTCAGCCAATTCCTTTCTGTTAATGTTGGGTGTAAGATTTTCTTTCTCTGGAATGCATCATTTTTCCAATTCATATTCACAAAGAAGATGGATTTAGGAACTAGGTAGTGATTATGCCGCAGTCATTTATAAAAGTCTTCTTTAGAACTGGCCCATTTCATATGTGCTAATGACTAACCCACTGAGTTTCGTTTTCTCACTATTATCAGTACTACACCTGTAGAGATGCAGAGATGCTTCCTGGGGCTTCAGCCTTAATAAGAATGCAAAAGCAGATGGGGGAACTTCTTTACCAAATCTCGATATTTACTTTGCTGGTAATACTGAGCAGTAGTACTGACCACTGCACTGACTCACTCTGTCCTTCACTTCACCAGACTCCCAAGCTTCTGATATTTATGCTATGTTATCACCATCTCTTACTCTTTTAAGGCAAGCATGGGACAAAGTTTATTGAGGAAGAAGAGGGTAGGTTTACAGATTAAGAGCAAGGTAGGTTCGCCTATCACCATCTCTTAAATCTAAAATGCTACATTTACTTTTGTATCATGTCAACACATAGATGCATTAATTGTGGCTTAAATACGTATGCAATTTCTAATCCCTTCTTCGTGAATTTTGGCCAACTTTCTGCTAAAAAGAAAAAGGACATATTTTTCCTTCAGAATTAAAAGTAATCAACAGATAGGGTGTGATGTGGGTTTGAATTAAGTTAAGTATCTGAATGATATATAGATAGATCAGAATAGGGTGGGATGAATACTATTCTTCTGATATCTAATTTAAGGCCTGCTAACAAAGTGTGATTCATATTATAATTTTAATTATATTTTTAAAATTAAATGAATTTCATTCAGTTTTACAGACATTATTCAAAACTCTATATTGTTGAATAGATCTTTACTCTTGAGTTTTCACTATTAAGACTGGGTCTTAGACTTCTGAGACCAACCACCCAGACTTAGACCAAATTTCACAGGTTAAGGGCACATTCCTTCCCAAGACTGCCCTCTCTTCAGAAAACGGATATATGTTTGGGGATCCTCAGGGTGTCCTGATTTCTGACCTGCTAGAAACAAATTCTGGTGTTCCCCCATCCCCTCCATTTCAATAATTTACTAGGACAACTCACAGAACTCAGTAAATGACTATGCTTAATGATGACAGTTGTATTATGGCAAAATAATAAAAGTCAGTACCGACCACCTTTAGAAGTGCCTAGGGCTATCTCTGAGCCATATAAGCATTAAGGTTTCATATTTCCAGAGCTACATCACCCTCTTGGCACATAGATGCATGACAATGTACAGATTACTGCCATCCAGGGAAATCCCCTGAGCTTGGTGTTCAGACTTTATTGGGGGGTCATTATAGACATATAATTGGCCACCTGGTTGAACTCAATCTCCAGCTCCCTCTTCTCCCTAGAGGTTGCTCTGACAGCAGTCGGCTCACAGACTCAACTCTCCAGTCACACAGTTGGTCTCTCTGGCACGGCCAGTGTCGTCACGAGTCATCTCAGGAGCATAAGCTATCCAGGAGTCCACCATGTGTCACCTCATTAGCCTAAACTATTAGGTATGATCCTAACAGCCTATCAGAAACAGAGATACCCCTGTGATTCCAGAAATTCCAAGGACCTCTCAGAAACTAGGGACAAGAGTCCAGCAAAATTCTTTATTCCAAGGGTTTAGAGCTAAGTTCTCATGAACCAGAGACAAAACCCAGCCAAATTCTTTATTACAAAGGGCAGAAAATTAGAGATAGATTTTGTTATGTATATACTCTCTATTTCAATTCAAAATCTCTTAGACCCATAGAGGAAAGTGTCAGCATAGTTCACTGAAAGTAATAAAACAGACTTGACCTCCAACGTTCCTGACTTTTTTTTTCCTTGTATAATCCATCCCCTAATAATAGCTCAGTTGGATGAGAAGTGTAACAATAAAGGAGCTCTGTGTACAATGTGTATCCATTATTTGGAAAACCAGCAGGGCAAAATATGACCACTGTGTGTACACTTGCAAAAAGCTCCTTCTACTGACTTAGTCAAACCAGCTGTTCTGGGGACCTGTGCTTTGATAAACCAGAAAGGTTGTACTTGTTTACTGACAATAGACTAGGTTTTTAGTCTGATCATGGAACAGACCTCTACTTCCTTTTTTAGTTTTGGTTTTCATTCGATCTAGTTTCTCTTTGCTTTATGTAAACATTTGAGACATGCTTATCCTGGACATAATAACCCCTTTTATCTGACAGAACAGCCCCCCCCCCAAATATCCCTCAAAATAAGTAGGAAAAATAATTCAGTCTTTTAAAAATACACTTATCTCCATTTTTTCACAAAGATCACAGAACTATTGTATGGCATGCAGTGCATTGTTCGCTGAGAGTTACCCTGCATTTGGAGAGAGCTTTCAATAAGACTCTGACCCAGATAATGAAAACCCGGGGGATTAGCTGATTTAGACAACTCTTGATAGCTTAGCCGAGTGAACGAAAATAGCTCCACTCCCTCAATTCCAGGGGTAAGAAAGACAAAGAGCTATCAAATAATTGACTCACTTTTTCATCGTAATGTCCGTATTCTGAAATTAAGAACTCACTTGAAATTTCTACAACTCCTCCAATGTGAAACCACCTGTAGAAAGGATGAAGCGTGAACTAAAATATGTTCAACTGACTTCTCTATTGAAATCTAGCCACTTTATTTTGTATAGTTGATGCTATTTCAGAGTTTGAAACAGCACACTATACCCCATGATTGCATTAATGTACACAGTTATGCTATAAGAAAAAAAATTAAAAAAGAATAAAAAAGAAATCTAGCCACTTTAAGGGAAGGAATTCACAAATACGTTTGTCTTTATAGAAAACCTGAAACCCAATTCTTGAACAGTCAGTAAGATAAAGACTCTTATCTGAGTGCTTATAAGACACACACGCTCACACACACACAGACACACCTGTCAGGCAGATGGAAATGCATTAAAATAGTTCTTTAAGTTACCATTGGGTATTCACTAGTCATCACCACTTTGGATGCATAATGTAATCTCATTTATTGAATTCTCCAAGTAAAATCAATGCTAAATGAAGTCAGACACGTTTGAGTTAAATCTGAAACTGAAGCACTCCTCCTGGCTCCATCAAGAGTGATTACTCTCAACTATCACAAACCGATCTACTGATGTTTTATAATGAGAAAATAACATATTTCTAAATTCCGTGATGTTTTAGCTTCATGGACTCCCCATCTCATATTTTGTGATTTTTCTTTCTTTCTTTTTTTTTTTTTTTAAGAGACAGAGTCTCACTTTGTCGCCTTCAGTAGACTGCTGTGGCAATACAGCTCATAGCAACTTCCAGCTCTTGGACCTAGGCGATTCTCTTGCCTCAGCCCCCGAGTAGCTGGGACTACAGGCACCTGCCACAATGCCCAGCTATTTTTTGTCGCACTTTGGCCGGGGTGGGTTCAAACCCACCACTCTCAGTATATGGGGCTGGCGCCCAACCCACTGAGCCACAAGCACCGCCCCATTTTGTGCTTTTTCATTCCAAAGTCAAAGAGTGTCATGAATGTTATGACACTCTGTACATACACACGTGCAGGATAGCTATAGTGGTTGCTTAATAGATCATGGAATTTGGCCGAAGAAAGAAAAATTATCTAAATATGGTCAAAATTATTAAAACTATAGAACCAGGCATCTTCCAGGTAGAGAAAATTCATCATTCAGAATGGTTAGGGGCTAAAGTAACTCTGACTTTCCAAAGACACACAGTCGAAATGTAAGTTGGTGGTGTTTCTCTAAAACTGTTACAAGAATTTTAATTCATATTCAAAAATAAATTGCATTTGCAAACAAGGCAGTACATTCAGTCTTGCAAATCATAACTGTCTTGGAAATTGTCATAAATGTACTTCTTGAGAATTACCCAAAGTAATGTACAACGATTACTTTTATATTAGGCTTTGACCAATTGCAGCGTATTTTTCAAAAATTATCAGTCATAAAGAAAAGCCTTCAGCAACAGTGACCCCTAAAAACAGTCTGTGGCATGTACATTGACTCAGAAACACGGAAACATCATTCCTTTATATCCCCATGATTTTGTTGACCTCATTTCCTACGTTGCCTCTACAGCAAAATGCCCGGACACTTCTTCCATTTCACTCATATTGTTTACAGTGCGAACCTTTCAAAAGTGAACAAAGATAGGTGTTATCTAAAAGGTATCTCTGCACTGGTTTGCCAAACACTATTTTTCAGAAGTGCTTTATTGTTGTGAATGATAGCTTCTTGGAACACTGTTCCCATCAAAGAGCAATCTAATTTCTGTGAGACTTCATGATAAGCATAACTGAAATAATACCATACCTCAAAATTTGATCAGGCAAACTGGTAGCAAAAAATCCCAAACTCTAGAAGATTAAAAACTCATGCCCTGAGGGTGATGCCTGTGGCTCAGTGGGTAGAGCACCAGCCCCATATACCAAGGTGGCAGGTTCGAACCTGGCCCCAGCCAAACTGCAACAACAAAAAAGTCATGCCCAGAGTAAAGTTTTGTGGATCATAAAATTTATGCAATTGAAAGGTGGGTTTCTAAACAAATAATACTATGTTACAAATATAAAATTAGGATTAGGCAGAGGTGAGGGGGGTCCCTAAAATATAATACTCTTTAGCTTTTTGTTAAATTCACTCTGATTATCCACTCAAAAAATATTTTATAGTCATTTTTTAAACAGGTAAAATCACCAAATCTACATTAAATGTTCTACCACATTTCAAGCAATTGAACTTTAAGAATTAAATTCTAAGACAAAAAATAGGTCAAGCACTACAAGAGGCCATGATAGAAACCAAAGATTTATTATGAATAAAAAATTGATGGAAATTAAACCGATCATTGTAGATCACCCTGATTATCTCCCTTTTAATCCTTAGGCAAGTAAAAAATCAAATTTTTCTTCAATTTTGCTGTTATTGTTGTGTTTTAAATCTACCCAAGGAAATTAAAATCTGCTGGCCTGACAAGGACCAATAAATGTATGATCATACAGTCAAATCTAAGTTCACATCAATTTTGAAGTTGTAAAGGAAAAAAAAAAGGACTGCTTTAGAACCAATTAAACTTACAGTCAAATTATGATTCTGCCTTTTTCTGCATTCGTTACCTGAGGATATAATTGAATCTGTCTTGGATGTAATTTTCTCATCTACAGAAGATATACCGTCACCCTTATTTGAAAATGGCATTGTAAAAATTAGAAGTAATTTATTTAGAATTATTGATATATTGGAGATTAAGAAAATAGTACTTTCTAACATTATAACTCTCGGTATATCATCAGCTGCCTATAGGTAGGCCAACTTCAGCTGAGTGTTCATGCACAGAGTCAGAAAAGGAATTACAAACACTCGACACAGTTTGCTCATATCATGCGTATACAGGGCTCAGGATAGATCTGTGTGCTTCACTCAGATCAGTTTGTAGACAGGCCAATCTAAAAATCACATCCAAGAGAAAGTTAGAATTGCCCTCGCATTTTTCGGTACTCTAAGAAAAAAATAGACTTGACTTCAGCTAATGATGCAGAAAGTTTGGGAAAGCATTATTACTATGTCCACACCCTCCTAAATCCATCAGGTGGTTACGTCTCAGAGCAAACAACTACCCCAAAGTCTGAGGAGAAAGGTCCCTTCTGAGAATTAAAAGACTCTGAGCACTTGCTTACCTCGGCAAAAATCTACCCGCAGCTAGGAATAATTCAGGGAAAGTCTCAACCAATCTCTACCGGCCACGTGTGGTCAGGAGGATATAGAATCCCTCCGATCCCGGGATACAAGGTGAGTTGTACACACAGAGACTCATCTCCAGAGACTTCACATCACGCTCTCAAGAAAGACAGGGCAGAGACCACTCAGGGTTGGAAACCCTCCCTCCTGGGGCAGTGTGGGCAAACATTCTACCTGAACTATTCTCACCTGTCTCCCCAGGGGAAGGCTCAGGGCAGAGAGGAGGAGACAGCTGGGCTGAGGGCAGCTTGTTGTCCTGGTTTCCAACGGGGAAACCACTGCAGCTGAGGAAAGGGGCCAGCAAAATAACCGTGCATTCCTGGGGCCAGACACCTCACTTGGCAGCCTGCTTTCTCTTTTTTGTTTGTATTGATAGAAAGGAACAAAATGATTTTAAAATTCTTGTGTAAAGACAAGTGGACTAAGTTAGTCAAAGACGATTTTGAAAAAGGACAGCAACATCTGAGAAATGACGCCAACTGATTCCTGAATTTATTATCAGTCTGCAGGAACATGGCAGTTCAGTGAAAAAAAGAATATTCTCAGACTGCAATGGGACTGAACAGTGAGCATAAAAATAGACCTACGTGAATATGCTTAATCAGTAAACATTCGGGGAAATTCTGTGGAAAAGATAGTCTTTTCAACAAATGGTACTAAATACAAAACAAACAAACAAAAAAAACAATAATCTTCATTCATGCATCTTACCTTATATAAAAATTAAATAAAAGCAAATCATAGATATGAATCACTAAAAGCCTGATTAATGGATTGAACCTCAGCAAAATTTAAAACATCTATTCTTTGAAATACAAAATTAAACAATAAAGGACAAGCCTGGAGATAACATTTGTAATGTGTATATCTTATTAAAAGCTTTGAGAAGTGCTGAGCTCACATCATGTTCTGCCTCCAAATTTAGGAGCAGGAGAACATATAAACAGAGGAGTGAAGCAAAACCAGTTTGGTGTGGAAAGAAAAAAGCTGCAAGAAGTACCTAAAATATATTAAAAACTCCCACGAGTCAGTGGGATGGAAGCCAGGCACAGTGGCTCACACCTGTAATCCCAGCTCTCTGGGAGGTGAGGCAGGTGACTTGCCTGAACTCAGGAGTTCCAGACCAGCCTGAGCAAGAGGGAGACCCCCTCTTTGAAAACTAGCTGGGTATTGTGGCCGGTGCCTGTAGTCGCAGCTACTCGGGAGGCTGAGGAAGGAGGATCTCTCGAGCTTAAAAGAGTTTGAGGTTGCTGTGAGCTACTGTGGCACTCTCCTGAAGGTGACAAACTGAGGCTCTGTCTTAAAAGAAAGATTTTTTAAATAGAAATGTCACCAAAGATATAAGAGTGTTTTAAATAAAAGAAAACAAGAAACCTTTAAATGGCGCTGCATATAAGCAGTGAGTAAGGAAACGCAAACAGAGTCCAAAGCGAGGCAGTGCCACCCTACCCTGTAACTGTAACGAAGCGGATGCGAAGCGCTGGTGAGGACGCAGAGCGCCTGAGTGCGCCTAGTTCTGAGAAGAACCAGAAACCATACACGGGTTTGAAAGATGTCTTCATAGTTTCTTATAAAATTAAACACACCTTCATCATGAGAACCAGCAATCTTACTCCATGGTTTTTACTCAAGTGAAATGAAGCGCTATTTTCACACGAAAACCTATACCCAATGGGGCGGGAGGAGGAACATTGAGAAGGAACCAGTCATAGGAGGCAACAAGGTCTGGGAGTCCTGTGATCTGCACCGCCGTGTCCCCTCCCTCCCACCCGGAGGCACCAGAGACTTAGCAGGTGCAAACCCGGTCACCTCCGGAAGCACCGCGGGCAGAGCCCAGTGAGAGCCCCCAGAGATGATAAGTAAAACACCCAACCCAAGTAGCAAGGCGGAGGCTCGGAGTAGCAGCCTGTCTTTGGTAGCACGGTCGACATGTGGACGCCAATCCTAACCAGGGGGTTGCCTGCTGAGATACAAAATTAAATAGAACCCAGAATTATTGTTGATTTTATACCATAGTTTTGTAAAATGTTACCACCAACTAATTAAAACACACGATGTCACTTTGCTATTTCCTACAAATGCACGGGAAGCTAAAATATCTCAAAATGTCAATCAAAGTGCAAAAATCCCTAGAGATTAATGTTTATGTAGAAATTTTATTTGTAACTACCTCCACACTGGAATCAACCCAAATGTTTCTCCACCGTGGACTAGATAAATAAAATGTGATACATTTATAAAATGGAAAACCAATTAGCAATAAAAAGGCACAAAACTATTAATATATGTAACAGCATTATGTTGCCCGACACAGAAGCTATATGTATATATTATAGAATATATACATATTCTATAATTCCACTTATATAACATCCTTTCAAAGGCAAAACTACAGAAGAATAAAAACCAAGGCTAAGAATGGGGACAGTGGTTGACCATTAAGGGAAATAATAGAATTTGGGGGAACGGAAATTGTCTTATATTTTGTTCTGTATCTTAATTGTGGTTTTTATGACATAATTTTATACTTTTTCAGAACTTTTAATTGCACAGTAAAAAGTTACAACAAAATTTGCTATACGTGAATCCTGTCTTAATTAAAGAAAGTGGAAAAAAAGGATAAGAAACTACATTATTCTGTCAGAATACTCAAGACCCATTATGACCATAAAAAGTAGATTATTTTCCTCATTTTGTTAAACTCCACAAAAGCATTAAAGCTGCAATTATGGCATTCGGTAACATCATCTCCAACCCCACCATGCCAAGATGTTACCATCGTTCTTCTTTTCATGTATTGCCTATCTATACAACGCTGTAATTCTACAATTGAATCCAACACATATTCTGTTTCTCTAGTTACAAGTGAGTAGTTTCAATAGAAACACATTCATAATGATCCTTTCCCATCTGTACATCATTCTAGCTAATTAAGGCGTAATTGCTCATTAGGAATAATTTGGACTGTATTAATTTTTTGGCATTATTTTAAAAACTCCATGGAACATCTTGATACACATAACCAATTTTCCTTTTGATACTTTTTCTTTTGATATTTTTTCCAATACGCTGAATGACAGTAAAAGGGATAAACACCTAATTTTCCTTCACAAATATTGTTCATATTCTCCCCTAAAGATTTCTGCATATCTCCCTACCCACAGTGGACATATTAAAAATTCTAAATTCTCTCATATTCACCAATAGGTAGAAATTATATATATAATATTTTAACTTAATATGTGAGTAACTGGGTATTTTGCTTTAATTGCCTTTTGTGTGTGTGTATTACTAATTGTATTCTCCAAAAGTTCATCTCTGATTTTATATCCATTTGAAGCATATTCTCATTATGCCCTTTGTCCATGGATAATTTTAGTGTATGAGTATAGCAACTTTGCCATGCATAAGTTTAGTCCTCTAAATGTTTCCTTCTAGATTTTATGGTAAATTATACTGGAAAAGCCTACCGAGTAAAATGAATCAAGAGATCATTTGTTGTTCCTTGGCAGTGAGCATCACGGCTCCCACAGAGCAGTACAAGGCGCTCAAAAAATATTTGTTGAAAGAAAGAAAGAAAGGAAGGAAGGGAGGAAGCGAGAGGAGGAGGGAGGGAACTCATTTCCCAAGGGAAAGGCAGCTATAAACACAGAGTATTACCCTTAACAGGCAGGTCTGGGAGAAGTCTTTCTGAGCAATCCCCTAACATATAGAAGTTTGGGGGTCCATATTCTCTCTTGATCATTTTTCTTTCAGTCACATTATAGTTCTATTATGTGCTAAAACCACATTTCTCTAGTCCTTTGCTTTAGGGGACATTACAAAGAGATGCACAGATTGGCTCCATGCCTGTAGCTCAGCCGCTAGGGTGCCAGCTACATACACTGGAGCTGGTGGGTTCAAATCCAAACAAGAGTGACAACTACAACCAAACAATAGCTGGGTGTTGTGGCAGGTACCTGTAGTCCCAGCTACTTGGGAGGCTGAGGCAAGAGAATGGCTTAAACCCAAGAGTTTGAGGTTGCTGTAAGCTGTGACAGCACAGCACTCTACCAAGGGTGACATGATGAGACTTTGTCCCAAAAAAAAAAAAAAAAAAAGTCTGGAGCAAGATGGTGGCTATGTAACAGCTTCTGTGAGATTGGGAACAGAAGACTCCAGGCAACTTTGGCTGGCAGGATCTGCCCAGAAACTTCCCTTTTGCTGACAGAAGGAGTCAGCAAGAGATTTCTGGACCTCCACTTGCAGTGAGTACTGGCAAGTGGTAGGTGTGTCTGTTCAGCTGGAGGCTGCCTGCAGCTGTAACCACAGCAACAGCGACACTGCAAGCAGGAAAAGCCTGACCTGTGAGCTGTTTTGGGCTTTTTGGACTTGGACACTCCATTGGACTGCCTTGGGAGATGTTGGGTGAGTGTGGGGATGAGTTTGGGCCCCAGACTGAGCCACTGAATTGGAAAGGAGGTAATATCATTCAGCTGTGGGCTGCCTCACAGCCACTGTGGGGGAGTTGCCCCTGTGGGTCACAGCGCAGGAATCATCAGGGAGACCTTGGGCAAGTAATCTAGTGACTGAGCTGCCCAAAGGTGGGGACTGAGACACTGGGGAAGACTGGAGATCTAAGTGTTTGGCAGATTACAGTCTTGGCCTTTAGGGGCATAGAGTGAGACCGGTTTTGGTGCACTGGGTAAGTGGGTGGCCACGTCAGGAGAGATCCCAGATATAAGTGCTTTCCTTGGAAAGCTTCTGCTTAGCCAAGGTTCACAGTTTAGAGTGTCTTTTAAGCAGGCTGAGGAGACATTTGGGCTCTCAACCCTGTGGGGTCTGAGAAATCAGCAGAGGCCACCAGTCTCTAACATCTCATACCTCAGAAGATCACCTGTTGCCCAGACAATATTCAGCAAGATATATATATATACTGTTTTGGTTTTTTGGTTTGGGGGTCTTTCTTTCTTTTTCTTTCTTTCTTTTTTTTTTTTTTTTTTTTGCTTAATTTCGACATTTTTCCTCTAGATTTTTCTTTTCCCTTTTTTCTTTTTTTCTCTTTTCTTTCTTCTTTCTTGTTGAAATACAATCTTCCATTTTTGCCTTCTTTAACAATTAGAACTTCCTTTTTCTTAGTGTTTCTGCCTCTATTATTTGTTTTTTTCCCCTCAATTTTATCCCATAAGGATTTTTGTGTGCTTGTTTTGGTTTGATTTATAGTACTTTTTGTCTTTCCTCTCTACCTGGTGAAGGTGGGGGTACTATGTCTGCTCAGGCTGGCAAAGAGCTGCTGACTTCAAGGGAACCACCCAACCCAGCACCCCCAGAGGTTGGGGTTTTTAAAGGTTGGGCCAAAGTACCCATCTGTACAACCATATTACTCCTGTCTCCTTCTTTTGGTACCTTTCTTATTATTGTCAATATTTCCTTTTATTGACCTCCTCTCCTTTCTCTTTTTTCTTTCTTTTTAAAATCTTTTTCCTTTCTTCCTCTTCAATCTTCTTATCCTTCTTGTCTTATACCAAAATAACTTATCAAAACTTTAGGCCAAAGGTACAGTAACTTAAAGACGAAGAGGAAGTGAAAGGAAAATGAGGGGGCAAGGAAACAGATACAAGAAAACATTCATGAAGAAGAATCAGCAGTAAAATCCTGGCAACGTGAAATACCAGTCCAGAACAACCCTTCAAGGGACTGTGAGTAGCTCCAGCAGAGCATTCCATCTATAAAGAAATGTCAGTGTCAGAAATGACAGAAGGGGGATTTAAAATGCAGATGATGAAAACCATGAAGGAAATTGCTGAGAAAGTGGAAAATAACCAAAAGGAAATCCAAAAAGAGAATCAAATAAGAGATGAATGATATGAAGAATATAGGAAGGATCTAGCAGAGCTGAAGGAACTGAAGACGTCAATTAAGGAACTTAAAGATGCAATAGAAAGTATCAACAACAGATTAGATCAGGCAGAAGAAAGAATCTCAGAGGTAGAGAATAAAGCTCTTGAGTAAATCAGATAGTTGAAGAGGCAGAAAAGAAGAGAGAGAAAGCAGAACTGACAGAATTATGGGACTTTATGAAGTGTTCAAATATATGAGTTATAGGTATCCCAGGAGGGGAAGAAGAATGCTCCAGAGGAATGGAAGCCATACTAGACAATGAAAATATAAGTGAATATTTATAAATGAAAATTTCCCAAATGTCACCAAAGATTCTGATATACCCCTTTCAGAGGGATATCGGTCCCCTGGTCACCTCAACTCAAATAGAGCTTCTCTCCAAGATACATTGTGATGAATCTATCTAAAGTCAAGACAAAAAAAAAAAAAAAGATTTTGCAAGCTGTCAGGAGTAAGCACAAACTGCTCTACAGGGGCAAACCAATCTGGGTGACCACGGACTTCTCTAATGAAACTTTTCAAGCCAGAAGACAATGGTCATCTATCTTTAACCTACGTAAATGAACAATTTCCAGACCAGAATTCTATATCCTACTAAACTAAGCTTTAAAATTAATGGAGAAACCAAATCTTTTATTGAAATGCAAACATTAAAGAAATTTGCCACAACAAGACCAGCTTTATAGGAAATATTTCAACCTTTCCTACACACTGACCATCACAATGGACCTTCAGCTAAGTAAACACCCAGAAATTAAAGGACAGAACCTAGTTTCCACAATGATGCAAAAGACAAAACTAAGCAATGGACTTTCACAAAATAAAATGAATAGAATATGACCACACTTATCAATTATCTCAATAAATGTCAATAGCTTGAATTCCCCACTGAAGAGGCATAGATTGGCTGATTGGATTAAAAAACACAAGTCATCTATTTGATGTCTGCAGGAAACACACCTAGCTTCAAAAGACAAATTAAAACTCTGAGTTAAGTGTTGGAAGACAATTTTTCAGGCAAACAGAATTCAAAAGAAAAGAAGAGTTGCAATCCTAGGCATATGGATTTAAAGCAACTAAAATCAAAAAAAGACAAAGATGGTCACTTCATATGGGTCAAGGGAAAAATACAACAAGAAGATGTTTCAATTCTAAATATTCATGCACCCAATTTAAATGCTCTCAGGGTGATGGGTTGGAATCAACCTGGGCCAGCTAAAAAACAATGATAACTGCAACAACAACAATTAAAAAAAAAAAAAAAGCTGGGCATTATGGTGGGCACGTGTATTCCCAGCTACTTGGGAAGCTGAGGTAAGAGAATTGCCTAAGCCCAACAGTTGGAGGTTGCTGTGGATCTGTGATGCCACAACAATCTACCAAAGGCAAAATAGTAAGACTCTGTCTCAAAAAAACAAAGCAAAAAGCAAAAGAAATTTTACCTTGTATCTTCTCACACAACAGGCATTAAAGGTGGAACTCAACTCCAACAAAAACATTTGACCCCAAACAAAGGCGTGGAAATTAAATAACCTTATGCTGAATGAGTGTTGGATTCAGGAAGAGATAAAAGAGGAAATCACTAACTTCCTTGAGCAAAACAACAATGAAGACACAGCTACCAAAACCTAGGGGATACAGCAAAAGCAGTCCTTAAAGGAAAATTTCTTGCCCTAGATGCCTACATCTGAAAACAAAAAGAGAGTGCATCAACCAACTCACAAGCCATCTTAGGGAATCAGAAAAAAAAGAACAATCTAAGCTCTAACTCAGTAGAAGAAAAGAAATATCCAAAATTAAATCAGAGATTAATGAAATTGAAAAGAAAAGAATCATTCAGAAAATTAATGAAACATAGAGTTGGTTTTTTGAAAAAATAAATAAAATAGATAAGACTTTGGCCAGACTAACTAGGAATAGAAAGATAAAATCTCTAGTATCCTCAATCAGAGATGATAAAGGAAAGTTAACAACTGATCCCACAGAGATACAAGAGATTATCTCTGAATACTACCAGAGATAGTATGCCCAGAAACTTGACAATGTGAAGGAAATGGATCAATATTTGGAATCACACCCTCTCCCTAGACTTAGCCAGGAAGAAATCGAGCTCCTGAACAGACCAATTTCAAGCACTGAGATCAAAGAAACAATAAAAATATCTCCCAAAAAAAAAATGCCCTGGTCTGGATGGCTTCACATCAGAATTCTATCAAACCTTCAAAGAAGACCTTACTCCTATACTGCAGAAATTATTCCAAAAACTTGAGGAGGAAGGACTCTTTCCCTGACATGTTCAAGGAAGCAAACATCACCCTGCTACCAAAACCAGGAAAAGACCAAAATCAAAAGGAGAATTTCAGACCAATTTCACTAATGAATATAGATGCAAAAATTCTCAACAAAATCCTCGCCAAAAGATTACAGCTTATCATCAAAAAAGTCATACATCATGATCAAGTAGTTTGATCCCAGGGATGCAAGGCTGGTTTAACATACAAGTCCATAACCATTATTTACCATATCAACAGAAGCAAAAACAAACACATTTTGTAGCAGTGTGGC
>CAUYQV010040365.1:0-21712 GCA_963574575.1 Galagoides demidoff
AAAGAAAGAAAGAAAGAAAGAAAGAGAAAGAAAGAAAGAAAGAAAGAAAGAAAGAAAGAAAGAAAGAAAGAAAGAAAGAACTTCAAACTAAGATAAAGTGAAAGCCAGCAGAAATTGAAAGCAAAAATAAAAAAAAAAAAGAAATAAAAGAAAAAAGAAAGAAAATCTAGAGATGAAACCAGCCTCTCCTGTCACTACCTGATCTTCAATAAACCAAACTAAAGCATACACTAAGGGAAAGAATGCCTACTGAATAAATGATTCTGGGTAAACTGGAGAACCACACGTTAAAGATGGAAATTAGACCAGCACCTTTTACCACTTATAAAAATTGATTCATGATGGACAAAAGATTTAAATCTATGACACAAAATGGTAAAAACTTAAGAAGAAAGAAGAAACCATTAATAATACTGGGCTGCAGAAAGATTTTATGAAAAATGACTACATTGGCAACAACAAAAATAAATAAATATGACTTAATACTCTAAAAAGCTTCTGCACAGCTAAGGACACAGCAATTAAAGCAAAAAGACAACCTTCAGAATGAGAAAAAATATTTACATGTTATAAATCTGACAAAAGGCTAACAATCAGAATATTCAAAGAATTCAAATTAATCAGCAAACAACCCCATTTATCACTGGGCAAGAGATATGAACAGAATCCTGTCCCAAGAAGACAGAAAAATGGCCCCAAAACACATGAAAAATGCTCATTCTACCTGATTATCAGAGAAATGCAAGTCAAAACCACTTTGATATCACCTAATTGAAATGAGATTAGACCACATCACAAAATCCCAAGGCTGCAGATGCGGGTGTGGCTGTGGAGAGAAGGGAATGCTTTGTTACTGTTGGTGGGATTGCAAATTAATACAGCTTTTTTGGAAAGAAGTATGGCTAATCCCTACAGTAGTCAAAATAGACCTGCCATTTGATTACACCATCCCATTATTAAGTATCTACCTAGAAGAAAAAAAAATCATTTTTATCATAAGGACGTTTGCACTAAAATATATATCACAGTTCAGTTCACAATTGCAAGATGTAGAATCAACTCAAGTGCCCATCAACTCATGAATAGATTAAAAAACTGTGGTATATGTATACTATAAATACTATTTGGCCATAAGAAAGAAAGAGACATTACATCCTTCATATTAACCTGGATGGAGTTGAGGAATGGTCTTCTTCGTAAAGTTTCATAAGAATGGAAAAGCAAATATCCAAGATGCTCATTAATAGTATGAAATCGGTTGATGAACCCCAACATGAGAGAAAAACAAAATTAAATTCAAATAAGTGGCAGGAGAAATGAGGGAAGGGCAGAGAGGAAAAGGAAGAAGAGGAAGGGGGAATAATGTGCTCTCACCTGTTGTGCACAATGTAAGTGTATATGGCACTCCTGGGTGAACAGCTCAACTACAACTTGGACTTTACCTAAAAAATGCAAACAATGTAACATGATCATTTCTACCCTCATATTGATCTGAAATTTTTTAATGGAAAAATTAAGAAAGATAAGAGTAAGTCAAATTCAGCAGTATCTTATAATCACAACTAGTTTCATAAAATTTGATAAATTCCACAACCATCCATGATAATTAGAGTCCTTAATCTCATAAAGTTAAAAAAAAAAAAACTACAGCAAATCTTATTCCTAATGTAAAATATTGAAAACTTTCTTTGGATATCAGAAATTATACAAGAATATCCAATATCCCTATTTCTGTGTAATACGGAACTTGAGGTACTGGACAGTGTAATAAGACAAGAAAAATATATTAAAAATTTAATAACTTGTGGGCTAGAAACACTCAACCTTTTAAAATCAGCCTCTATGCCTCAGCTGCAACAAATTCCAAGGAAGTATGTCAGTGACTTTTCTCTAAACTGTACTTTCGATGTCCTGAATGTCATCAAAATGTCTTTATTTCAATATTTCCTTTTTCTTTGGATAAAGAAGAAAGTGATTTGGGGCCAGATCAGGTGAGCAGGGAGGGTGTTCCACAGACAGTGTAGCACGAATGGGTGCATTGTAAAGCAAGAGCCACAAGTTGTTGAAAAGTTCAGGTCATTTTCATATGACATTTTCACAAAACCTTTTCTTATTACTACCAAGTAATAAATGTTGTTAACTGTCCAGCTGGTACAAATTTATAATGAATAAATATACCTTTGTATATTTATTCAAAAAAAGTTAGAATCATTATTTTTGACTCTTGATTTGGACTAATGGGATTATTTTGGTTATGGAGAATTGGATGACTTCCATCGTGCACACGGATGCTTTGTTTCAAGGTCATTCAGGTACATCTGTGTTTTATCGCCAGTCATAATGGCCCCAAACCTCATCTTGCCTCTCCAAAAGGTCTTGGCAAACTTTGACTCTCTTTTGATTTTGTTCATCAGTGAGTTCCTTTGGGACCATTTCTGCACACACCTTTCTCATGCCAATATTTTCAGTTAACATTTTCCTGTTTCTCTATTGATGTTTACTTGGTCTGCTAAGCTTCTCAGAGTCAGTTGATGATTTTTATGCACGATTTGATGGTTTTTTTGCAATGTTTTCATCAGTCTGTTTATTATTGAACACCATGACCTCTCTTCATCAGTGAGGCTTTCTTTCCCCTCAGAAAAACATTTAATCTATTTGCACATTGCCATTTCCTTCATGGGATTATCCCCTCAAACTTGGATTGACGTGTCCCTGATTTTACTTTCATTCTTGCTAAATTTAACAAGAAATTCAACTTTGTTTGTTGTTCTAATTGAGGCTTCAATATTCTTGTGACAGCACACAAGAACACATAACAACTATAATGAATGACACTTAACAAGACACCAGCACAGGTCAACACAGATACAGCTGTGAGACGCTGCTATACTAAGGTTATGAAAGTCCCTACCTGGATTTTACAATGCTACCAATATATGCTATGGTGGCAAGTTCACAAACTTAATTGTCAGACATTGTATACATATGTCAAATCATCACATTGTATGACTTGAGCATACATGGTTTTTTTTACTTATTATGATAACTCAGTGAAGCTAAAGAGAAAAATATAAACATGTGCTAAACAAGGTGACTTTGACATGCCTGTGACGTTACTTAAGAACATGTTTACGACTTAACAAAATAGGGGGACACTGTCGATTTCAGTTTTCTGGAAAATAGAATGAGGCACCCTTTAAAAATTCTTTTTTAATTTTATTTCAGATTAATATGAAGGTGCAAATGATTAGCTCACTTTGTTTGCACTTGTTGGGTAAAGTTCAAGTTGTAGTTGAGCCCTTCATCCAGAGGGGTATGTTGTATGCCCTTACATTGCGCCCATGAAGTGAGAGCTTACCAATCTCCCTCCCATCTCTTCTCTTTCCCTCTTGTCCCCCACTCAAATTGAATTTTGTTTTTCTTTCTTATAGGAGTGTAGTTGTTTATCTGTTGAGTGTCTAGTGGAGCCCAACCTGGGACAGTGGTCAGCAGGGGAAATGGCGCTGGAGAAATCACGAGTGACACCTTCAGATGCATTCATTATCGTTAGTAGTACAGGGGTGGCCACCTGTGGGTTTTTTCCAGGCTTATGAAGGGCCCTTGGGGTCTCAGCCCATCTATTCCCACATTTATCTACTAATTTCATATTAGTGCTGAGTACATTGGATACTTGCTTCTCCATTCTTGTGATATTTTACTAAAAAAAATGTTCCTGGTTCAGAGCTTGTAGCTCAGTGAGTAGGGCACCAGCCGCATACATCAATGCTGGTGGATTCGAGCCCATCTAGGGCCTGCTAAACAACAATGAAAACTGCCACAACAGCTATAACAAAAAAATAGCTGGGCGTTGCGGTAGGTGCTTGTAGTCTCAGCTACTTGGGAGGTTGAGGCAAGAGAATCGCTTAAGCCCAAGAGTTTGGGTTGCTGTGAGCTGTGATGCCATGGCACTCTACCAAGGGCAACATAGTGACACTCTGTCTCCAAAAAAAAAAAAAAAAAGTTCCTCAACTCCATTCAAATTAATACAAAAGATGTAAAAAGATGTAATATTTTCATCATTTTTATTGCTGAATAGTATTTTACGGTATATAAATATATACACACACACACACAACAGTTTATTAATCTATCAGTGAGTTGATGGCACTTGAGCTGACTCCCCATCTTGGCAATTGTGAACTGAACTGAGGCAAACATTCTAAGTGCAAATATCCTTATGGAAAATGAATTTTTGTTCTTCTGGGTAGATATGTGGTAATGGGATATCAGGATTAAATGGAAGGTCTCGTTTGAGGATTCTCTATACTTCTTTCCAAAAAGGCTATATTAGTTTGCAATCCCACCCACAGTGTAAAGTGTTCCCTTCTCTCCACAGCCATGCCAGCATCTATAATGTTGGGGCTTTGTGATGTGGTCGAATCACATTAGGGTTAGGAGTTACCTCAAGGCAACATCTGACACTGATACATAATTCTCATCATCCCTGACCATTAGAGGTGATGAGAATTTTTCCTGTGTTTTTTGGCCGCTTGTCTTCTTGGGACAGGGTTCTGTTCATGTTTCTTGACCAAAGACAAATGGGGTTGTTTGCTCTTCATTTGTTAAATTAATTTGAGTTCTTTATAGATTCTGGTTAGGAGCCTTTTGTCAGATTTATAACAGGAAAATATCTTTTCTCATTCTGAAGGTCATATATTTACTTTAATTGTTGTGTCCTTTGCTATGCAGAAGCTTTTTAGCTTGATCATGTCCCTTTTATTTATTTTTGGTATTGCTGCAATTGCCAATGGGATCTTCTTCCTACAATCTTTCCCCAGGCCAATATTGTCAAGACTTTTCCTTATATTTTGTTTTGTTATCTTAGATTTATATCTTTTATCCAGGTTGAGTCAATTTTCCCAATAGTGAGAGGTACAAGTCTAGTTTCATTCTTTTACATGTGGCTAACCAGTTTTCCCAACATCATTTATTAAAAAGGATTTTTTTTCCCTTAGTCAGCCTTCAGAATGGGAGAAGATTATTTGCATGCTATGAATCTAACAAAGGCCTAATAACCAGAGTCTACGGAGAACTCAAACTAATCAACATGAAAAGAACAAACAACCCCATTTGTCATTTGCCAAGAAACATGAACAGAACCTTCTCCCAAAAAGACAGATGGCTAACACACACACGAAAAAAATGCTTATCATCACTAATCATAAGAGAAATGCAAATCAAAACCACACTGAAATATCAACTAACCCTGATGAGAATAGCTCACATCACAAAGTCTCAAAGGTGCGGATTCTGGCATGGATGTGAGAGAAGGGAACACTCTCACACTGCTCGTGGGATTGTAAACTAATACCTCCTCTCTGGAAAGAAGTGGGGAGAATCCTCAAAGTGCTAAACGTAAGTCTTCCATTTGAACCCACAATCCCATTACTAGGTATCTACCCAGAAGTAAAAATGCTTATACACATTGTATCACGATTCTATTTACAATAGTATCAATTAGCATCAAATACCTAGAAATAAATCCAATAATGTGTAACATCTGTACACTGATAGGTTAAAAATTACTAATCAGACAAATAAACATAGAAAGAGATATGGCCTTCTCATGGATTGAAAGATTCAGTGTGATAAAAATACCAATTATTCTGAAGTTGATATAAATATTAAATGAAATCAATAAAAATCCTATCAGGATATTTGCTAGAAATATTCAAACTAATACTAAATTGGACAAAAGTAACCAATAAAATAGTGAGGAAGATGAATAGAATTTGATGATTAAACTACTATATATCTATATTCATTATAAAGCAGCAATCATTAAATCGTGATGTCATTACTACAAAAATAGACATAAATCAATTAATCAACGTAGAGAATTCAAAAGGAAGCTCATGCACAGGTAATCAATTCCTTCATAAAAACGTGACACTGCAGTGCAGTACAGAAAGGATGTCCTTATATTAAATGGTGCCAAATATACATAAGACAAATAGATATTTTGGAATATAAAAAATCTTTAACAATATTTATTACACTGCTATTTGTAATCCCTCAAGTAAAAACCCAAATGGTCTAAGAATAAAATGGTTAAATAAATTGGTAAATACTTTCATAATAAAATGCTATACAAAATGGAGACAAATGACTTATAATGTATCAAATGAAAAAGGCGAACACACAAGATTACATGATGTCTTATTCCATTGTGGATATTAATTCAAAAACAGGTAAACAAACCCATGGTCAGAGACAAATCAGTAAATTGCAATTTATAGATGTAATCTGTCTCATGAGTCAACTGCAAAATGTATTCTCTTTGTTAGGCTGGAATGCTGTAACAAAAATACAAAGACATGAAATAAGAAAAAATTATTTCTCACATTTCTGGAAGCTGAGCATTCCAAGATCAAAGCACCAACAGATCTCATGTCTAATGAAGGAGAGCTTCTGTTTGCAGAAAGGCTCCTTTTCACTGTGTCCTCACATGGCCAAGGTTATAGAGAAAGAAATCAAGCTCTCTCCTGTCCATTCTTACAAGGACTAATTCCATTCTAAGGACTATCCTTCTGACCTAATCACCTCCTGAAGGCCCAATCTCCAAATATGATCCTATGGGGGATTAGAGTTTCAACATGTGAATTTTGAAGGGACACAATCATTTATAAGACTTGCTTGATCAAAAACCAGATGTTTCAGGTGGCATTCATGGCTCAGTGGGTAGGGCACCAGTCCCATATACTGAGGGTGGTGGGTTAGAACCCAGCCCTGACCAAACAACAACAAAAAAACAGCCGGGCATTGTGGCAGGCACCTGTAGTCCCAGCTATTCCAGAGGCTGAGGCAAGAGAATTGCCTAAACCCAGGAGTAGGAGGTTGCTGTGAGCTGTGATGCCACTGCACTATACCAAGGGTGATAAAGTTAGATTCTGTTTTAAAAAAAAAAAATTAAAAATAAAGATGTTTTGTGGTGCCTGTGGCTCAAAAGGGTAGGGTGCCAGCCCCACATGCCATAGGTGGTGGGTTCAAACCCAGCCCTGGCCAAAAAAAAAAAAAAAGATGCTTCATAATATGAAAAAATGTTGTTTATTTTTGATGAGCTAATATTATAATAACATTTAAAAGATATGAATCTTTATCTCTTAGAGATTTGTTTCAAAATTAACTTGTATAGAGAAACTTGGTAATGGTCCCCAAGAGTTTATTACATCATTTTCTCTACATTTGTGTATGTTTGAAATTTTTATTCTAAGAATTAAAAGCTAAAGAAATACATTTGTATATGTTTGAAATTTTTATTCTAAGAATTAAAAGTTAAAGAAATAAAGATAAATATTATCTCCATGTATTATGTTAGTTAGAACCCAACATACCCACTTGACATTCTCTGAATAATAATTAAATAAAATAAATGCTCATCTTGGTACTTCAAGATGAAAAATCTGATAGTTTTTAGGCTATATTAAAAGCACTAAGCTTGCAAGGATGTTTAAAAGTAAGTATAAAATTAATAAGCATGGTACTTCAAAATACAAAATGCCAGCAATGAAAAACAAATGCTTCATTTGTACACAAAATGTTTCTTGTTCTTTGGTTTAATTTATTTTGCTATCATTTCCATGGATGGGGAATGTCAGCGTGACAACACAGCTAAGATATATTTAATGCAAAATGGAATCATCTGCTTTGGGTTTCTTCCCTTATTAAACTTTCATAGTAATGGCCTGTCATCTTAAAATCTATGCTTAAAACTATCAGATTGTAGTCTTGAACTTTGAATAAACTCATATTTCAGGATATTTATTATTTATTTATATTTTCTTCTGCCCTTCTAAAGTCACAAACGTCCTGTAAACATAAGAAAGAAACAGATATGAGGAGCTAGAAGGTAACTTTGCAATCATGGAATCCACAGATTTCATTGTACACATAAAAAAGCTTAGTTCTTGTACAGGATAGGAAGGCAATGATTTATACAGTAACCCCTCCCTGAGCCTTACTGGGAACTAGATTTCTCCCATTTCATCCACATGAATTTTACTTTCACACTCTTAAATTATTCAATATCACCTCTGGTCACCTTTGATTGTTTCTGAAGTTGATAGCTCTCTGAAGTTTGTTAGATTTCAATAACCTCTAAATTATAACACTGTTAATAACTGTGTTTGCAACCATTTAGGAAACAAAGATTCTTGAAAACAAAAAAGAGAGTTAAATCTGACAGAAGTAGGGATGAGAACTCCACAAGAACTTGGGTCTTTGAACATCAAGTTCCTGAACCCGGTACCAATATATGTTTATTCCATTAGATAACCCCAATATCCTTCAAATAAACTCCTTCTTATCCTTTAGCTAATCTAAGTTTGATATATGCTGTTGCAACAAAAAGATCCCTAATTAACACAGTGCTTAGTGTTAAGGGTTAGTGAGTTACTTATGAGTAAGTGTTCATAACCAATTGGAAAGCCGTTTTGGAATCCAGACATTCTTCTAACCCAATATGAGGCACTAATAAATTTTTGTTGAAATCAAATGAACTGTAATAGCTGATCATGGTGACTCATGCCTGTAATCCTAGCACTTGGAGAGGCCAAGAAGGAACCATCACTTGAGGTCAAGAGTTTAAGACCAGCCTACGCAAGAGCAAGACCCTGTCTCTACTAAAATTAGAAAACCTAGCTGAGCATGGTAGCCTGCTCCTGCAGTCCCAGCTACTTGAGAGGATGAAACAAGAGAATTGCTGGAATCCAGGAGTTGGACATTGCTGTGAGCTAGGCTGAAGCCATCACACTATAGTCCAGGCAGCAGAGTGAGACTCTGTCTCCAAAAACACCAAGCCAAAACAAAACAAAATGCTATCCTGTATCATGTTTTTAAAAAATATTTTTAGATGTTTCATATATGTTACAAATGACTATTATACATACAAATGACTATTACACTGTACTATCTTCAAAAGAAGTTTCAAGAAGCACGCTAAGACATATTTGCAATTTTTAACAAAATTAGGTGCTTCTTACAGTAAAAATGACATTATGTTAGAATGACTTTAAACTACTACAGCACAGAAAAGTCGGGAGGAGGCAATACACAAAAGTAAATTTTAAATGCTGATGGCTAAACCAGGGAAATGGGTAAACAAGGTTCATTATACTATTCCCTCTTATCTTGTGCATGTTGGAAATTTTTAGTTATAAAAAGTTGTAAGAAAAATGATATATCACAATATGCCTTGTATTATAAGTTCTCGTTAAAAGCTGGCTTTGCTCCCCATGACTCAAGTCAGGGGGAAAAAGAGGATAAAGGAGAGTAACCAATCGCAGTGGGGGCCACATTTAACAGCTCTGGTACCTTTACATTCTGAACTGTGAGTGATAGAATGAATTCCAGACTTCAGATCTCTTAATAGCTAGCTCTAAATTCTGTCCACTTTTGCCTTCTCGTTCACATTTGGCCACTTCACCATCTGACAATTTCTATGATGAATTTTTATTGAATTTTATTGCAATCTCACTCTTGGACTCATACTTTTGTAGGTATAGGAAATGAAAATATTTTATTTATAAAAATAGGATTCTTATCATTTCTACTCTGGTACAATTTTAATATTATTGGTGTTTCTTCTCAAGCTTCTCTTTCATTGCTAAATTTAACTGGAACTGGGGAAATTCTCAAATTGTATTCGCTGAAGAAAAAGAATATTTAACTATATAGGAACGATGTATTTTTTCAACTATATAGGAACTATACATTTTTTTCTTCAGTATTTTGTTTTCCTTGAAACAAACAAACAAACAAAAACCTGGGAGAAAATCTCCAAATGCTGATGGGGCAGGTATCACTCTAGGATACTACATTGTGCAATTCAAGGAGACATCATTCATACAAGATGGCCCTGGACCAGACATTAGCACTATACTGGCTTATATTTGCTTCTGTATTAATATCTACACACAAGTTCTTTTTCTGTTGGTTTTGTTGGTTGGTTGGTTGGTTTTTAATTTCAGATTAATGTGAGAGTACAAATGATTGGGTTACATCATGTGTGTTTCTTAGGTAAAGTTCAAGGTGTGGTTGAACTTCACCCATGGGGCGTGCTCTCTACCTTATAGACATGTTTTTAAGTGTACAGGTATTGCTTTTATAATCAGCAAAATGAGGTACTTGTACTTTCCAGGAAGAGGGTAAAGATTAGCTATTCAGAGTCTTTCCGACTGCATTAGACTTCTGTTGCTAAATGATAAATTATCACAGTGGCTTAAAACAAAATTCATTTGTTTTTGTTTGTTTTGGTTTTGTTTTGGTTTTTTTAATTTTTTATTTTTTTTTATTGTTTTGGATTCATCAAGGGTACAAAGAATTAGGTTACATGGATTGCATTTGTTAGATAAAGTCCCTCTTAGCATTGTGTCCCATGCCAAGATAGAATATTAGTTTTTTTTTTATTTTTTTACGTTTTGGTTTTTAATTCCACATTAATATGAGAGTACAAATGATAAGGTTACATTGTTGGCATTTCTTGGGTAAAGTTCCATAGCAGTTTGTGTCTGCTCAACACTCCAACACAGCATGGCTGGGCTCTGCTTAGGGTTTCAAGTCAAAGCTAAAACCAGGGTCTCTACTGGGCTACATTTTCCTTTTAGAGCTTGGAGTTCTTTTCCAATTTCTTGCAGTACTTAGCAGAGTTTGACAATGCCCATTTAAATATTTTCTAGGAATATTCTGGTTCAAACTCTTAATAACATGTGAATCTGCGTGTGAAGAAGGAATTTGTAAATATGCTTAATTTTTCTCTAGATACCTCTTCTATTCTTCTCCTTCTGTGTCTTGCTTTGGTTGAACCCTGCTTATCCAGGAAGCTGTTCCTAAGAAAATATCCTCCTAACTCCAGCTCAACTATCTACCCCTGTTCTCAAACGTGCATCAACCTATGCCCCCCTCTGTCTTTAGACTTAACACGTTGTACTTACTTGTCTATAAGTTTTACTTTTTACCTAGTCTTATTTATCTTCATTTCCCAAGCATTAGACACAGTACTTGGAACTGGACAAGTAATCAACAAATTTTGCATTAGTGATTGAATAAATAAATGAATGTATAGTGGATTAGTCCACATTTATCAGACCAAATACTCTTTACAGACAATGTATCAGAGGAATATGAAGCCACAGGAGAAAGCAACAACCTCAAGCATTTTCTTTTACAATAAGGAGGTCATGGGCAGCACCTGTGGCTCAGAGAGTAGGGCGCTGGCCCCATATACCCAAGGTGGCAGGTTCAAACCCGACCCCGGCCAAACTGCAACAAAAAAATAGCTGGGCATTGTGCCAGGCACCTGTAGTCCTAACTACTTGGGAGGCTGAGGTGAGAGAATCACCTAAGTCCAGGAGTTGGAGTGCTGTGAGCTGTGTGATGCCACAGCACCCTACCGAGGGCAATAAAGTGAGATTCTGTCTCTAAAAATAAAAAATAAATAAATAAATAAAATAAGGAGGTCACAACATTACTTTTATATATAAAAAAAGATATATTATGAAGTAAATGAAAAAACATGTAAATGTATTTAAATTATAATCTAAGAATTCAAGTTAAGTTATTTCACTGTATATCCCCTTACTCTGTCCATATAAGCATGGAGAGAGGAAGTTTGGAAGCCTGTGGAAGCCTAAGCCAATTTGAAACTTTTATGTTGCACTAGCTACACCTTTCTGCATCCATCTCAGTCAGTTCTTGGCTGTGGCCAGGGAGAAAGCATTCTCCAGTTTGAGAAGTTTGAGTTGGTTATCTCAACTTCATGGCCAGATTCTGAAAATAAAATAATCTCAGGTATAAGAGGATGGAGTTTCTGTATGGATGGAGTTTCCTCAAACTTGGACATAGTTCTCATAGGCTGTTCTCATGTTTCTTCTCATATGTGTAGATTGGTTGGAGAAAAACAATGGTGGATATCCAAAAGTTTTAGTCAGTTAGATAGAGCCAGATTTCAGGCATTGTGCGCTAATAGCATCCAAAATCCGTATCTACTACAGATGCTTGCTTGTTGTTATGGAAGTCAGGAAGCAGTCACATCTCTGTATCCATGATATATGAAAATTCATTTCTTCATGGACTAAATATTTATTGCCACACATGTTATGTGCTATGTGTTTGAGACACTGAATTTGCAGCAGTGAACAAAACAATGTTTCGGCTCCCAGGAAGTTTATAGACAAGTGCAGGGCACAGGCAACACACCAGTAGATATGGACCACGTGAGGGCGGGGTAGAGAGCCAGGGATGGTCAAGGAAGATGCTCTCTGATCAGATGACAACACTGCAGGAATCTCTGTCCTCTAACTTGGGGCTCAGGTTTATTTTGTTGATTTTCATTTAGAACTCTACGCACCCCTCTTCTCTTCTTCTTCCTTCTTACTTCTAAGTAACTATTACTAATGAGAAGACTATTTGGAAGGCTGGCTCACTGTAGGTTAACAGCAGAAGATGCACCTGCAAGTGCTTGGCATCCTGTCTGTGTGTGTTAGCATACCAGATCCTGTGCTAAATCTAAGACAAACACACAACCTATTTATATGGTGAAAGCAGGTTCACTTAGGGTTTGAAATCTAACTTAATTATTCCTTAAGAATATACAATTTGCTAAGCTTAAAAGCTGTTGTGCTATTCTTTCTAAAGCTGTGTTTTTATACTAATTCTATATTGCTTGGTAACTGCAGGTTGGAAGCTTGTCGTGGTATTTTTCTTTTTTCTTTACAGAAAGAGAACAGTGAAGGTGACTGTTTGCCTTTGGCAAACTTTATTCTTATTAGTCTTTCTAGCCTGCTTCATGAGTACCCCCTTTTACCTTTGGCTTCTGTAGCTCAGATACATTATTCTAAGAGTAATGTTTTTATGCAAACGCGATACACTGTAATTAAAATTACAATCATAGAATCATGATTATATATACAGTGAAAATAAACCTAAATGAATATTTATCACAAAGAATAAGAGCATAGGGTGTTATTTTACTCAGTTTTGATTTCCACTTTGAGCACATGAAATTTATTTTGGTAATGAGTTCTTTCCAGAATGCCAATTTGGAATCTTCAGATGTGTCTCTTTTTGAAAAGTAATAATAATTAGTAACCTGATAACTAATTAATGGAAGTCGATTTCCACATCCTAATAATGACATTTAGTAATATGAAATCAATTGTTTTCTGAACCAGTCACTGATGAAATGAAAGTCAAAAATAGAAGTATTATGGTATGAACTAGGTCTGCCTGATTGTTTTTTCCCAAAGGGCTTTAGATAGGGATTAGGATATCTAAATTCAATCAAAGCTGGATGCTTGAGACAGGGAACTTCACAGACTTTAATAGGTAAAGAAAAAAAAAACTTGCAAAAAAAATGTAGCCAATGGGCAATACTAATTGTGATGCCTTTCTTTAAAAATTTATCTGAAATCTAAGATCCTTAAGGTAGTATGATGTAGTTGCAAAATATTTTAAACATTTTAAAAAATCAGCACCCCTCAAAAATATTGTGAGATATAGCCTCATAGCTGAAACAGCAGCGCCACCTTGTGACAAAGACATTTCAACATAATTCTGCTCCATATTTCCTTATTTTTAACCAACTCTATTGACCTGTAACATATGAAGATAGGAAGAGAAAAATAATGCACTTTGCTCATAGGATATTGAAAATTATATATTGAAGAAAGAATGTCAAGTGTAGTTTGAACTTGATTTTTAGGACATTTAAAATTGTATATTGAAGGGAAAAAATGTCAAGAGTAGTTTGCTAAACATTAGACTAACAATCATAAACACTTTTAAGCAGCCATTATATTTAAAAGATTTTTCTAAGCTTTAAAGAAATCTGTAAAAAAAAAAAAATCATCAATTTTTCCCATTGCTTCTGAGAAATTCATAAGCAAATAGAAAAACTGACAAAACCAATCTCAAGAAACAAACATTGGAAAATAAACTAAGTAGCTGTTATAAATAGCAGAGAATGGCGTTTTTCAGGGTACTCAACCTATGAAGGCCGTCTGAGGAAGAGCAAACATTTATATTCTCTCCCAATTCTTCATTCAGAATGGAAGGAATATTGCAGCAGAGGCTGGGTAGGGCAGGCATTCCTTCCTGTTACCTCATGTTTTTGTTTTCACTCTATATTCCTACTCCACTTTCCAGAGATTAAAGATGCAAAATTTCCTTAGAAAACTTCAATTGCTATTAAAAAAAAAAAAAAAACATGAAAAGGACAGACCCAGTGGGATTCTTTCTGTGCTGGAGCCTGTACTAATGAATACTGTAGAAACATTTTAATATTTTTCAATGTTTTGATTTTTTTCCTCCAAGATGCAGTTGCTATCTTTAGAGGAAAATTGTTGATTTTTTGAATAATTAAATTATATATATACTATCATGTATAATGATCTGGGAACTATTATAAGTTTTGATGCATATGATTCCATTAAAACCAGCAATTAATATTGGCTACCCAGTAGATGGTAAGTGGAATAACATGTATACTTATCTTGTAAATGTTCAAGTTACTTGGACAAAACTCTACCTAAAGCAAGAAAAACTTCCCATTCCCTTTCCCTAAAATCCAACTCTAACACTTGCCTGTGAAATTAGACTTAACTACCAGCTGCCTGCCTGGCCCTAATTAGACAGGGAGGAAAGGAAGGGAGGGTAAAGAAGAAATACCAACAAAAATCATAATTCATTCTTCTTTCTTCTCCCCCAACAAACAGTATTGTAATTCAGTCTCTTTCTGCAATATCTAATATAGCAACAAAACTATTATTATAAAGCAAGTAACAAGAGTTTAAAAAGTAGGATATTTGGGCCAAAAGCTATTTCTTTTATTTCTCCTAGAAATTTCAAGTTTCTTAGAAACTAAGAATCTCCTTATTTTCTGTGACCCAGTGTAGGCCTAACAGTAATAAATATTCATTGGAATTACATTTTTAATTCCTCCTTCGGTATATTCAATTTCAGTGTATTCAAATTTCTTGGAATTCTTTTATTAGACTGGAGATACAAAATTCAGCTCTCATTAGCCCTGAAGAAAATTATATCTCATAGTTAGCAAATAAGCATTTTTAAGACATGGACTTTAGTTTATGATTCATCCTTAATCATAATTTTAAAATAATCGAAGAGGACATTTTTCCTCTGGAGTCTACTAAACATAAATGCCTTCCCTAAATCCACTGGTATTTTTAAGCAGAAAATTAAAAAGAAATATGTTTTACCCCTAGGCTAGATTAAGTGGAAATGAGAGGGGTTGAAGAAGAAATTCCTCACTACATAGATTGTGAGAAATAGAACATTTTCCCCTGGAAATTTGTACATTGATGAGCCACTTTCCTTCTTGATGATAAAAGACAGTTATAAGCCAGAAGCAGGGAAACCAAAAAATCTGCAAACTCAGAAGACGGTAAAATAAACCTGCAGGGTAAAGAAATAGGGCTGGTTATAACCAATTCCATTTGGATTTCCCCCTAGTTTGTTTTTTGTTTGTTTGTATTGGTTTTCATTTATGCCAGACCATATACCATCTTTCTTCAATATCTGGTTTTATTTCTGTCAATATTACAATTTAAATGTAAAAGGACAATGCATAAAACATAGACATTTTAGGTCAGAATAAAATTACAGCTTATTTCAATGTGTTTTAAGGAAAGGAGTGGAGAAATATTTACTTAGAAGTTAAAAATTAACAAAGATGGTAGGTTTCAAAATCCTGTGTGTCGTGTGAAATCACTAGATAAGCTTTCAAGGTGAACATCAGATCAAATGGAGCAATTTGAGGTAAGATTAGAAAAAAGCACACAGCAATGTGCTTTAGCGTTGCTTCTTTTTTGTTTGTGTAACGGCTCACAAATAGAAAAGAATACTGTGTCACATATGCCACACGTGAATGAGGTACAATGATGGAGCCAATGCAGTATAAATTAAATATAAGAAAATTAAAATGGATCATTCTGGACACATGGATAATGCCAAAGTAAAATCAATTTGATTAATTTAAAGAAATATGTAACAATGATTATACAATACATACATTTTAATTATTAAATTAGTTATTTCTCTATAAAAGAAGTTACTATGTAGCATGAAATAGGGTTTTTTTTTGTTTTTTTTTTGAGACGGAGCCTCAAGCTATCCCCCTGGGTAGAGTGCCATGGCATCACAGCTCATAGCAACCTCCAACTCCTGGGCTCAAGCGAGTCTCCTGCCTCCGCCTCCCAAGCAGCTGGGACCACAGGCGTCCGCCACAATGCCCGGCCATTTTTTGGTTGCAGCCATCATTGTTGTTTGGCAGGTCCGGGCTGGGGATTCGAACCCGCCACCTTGGGTGTATGTGGCTGGCACCTTAGCCGATTGAGCCACAGGCGCCGAGCCTGTGCCCTTTTTCACTAGGCAATTTCAGAAAAGATTGACTAAAATTCAGACTAACATTTCAGGATTTCACTGACAATTTTCAAACCTAAATATTGAACAGGGTTCTATCAGGAACCTTGGTAATCTAACAACAAATAAAACAGCACTGGATGGTGGTGCTGTTCCTCAGAGGAGCAGCCTACGTCTTAATTGTTTTTAACTTCCTATGTTTAAAATATGTAAATGTAGTGTCAACAGTTGAAAAGGGCCAGGAGTTTTATTACAGCTTGCTTTCCTTTGGTTGGCCACGTTGGCCACCTGCCGATGCCACGCATGCTCACTCTTCCTACCTGCCTGTTTATTCCTTCAAGTTGATAAATAATGATGAAGTGCTAAGTGAGACTCAAACAAGATGGCCTGTCTAGGTGTAAATAATGTCACCAATTCACTGAGCGGCCAAAGCTAACCACTAATTACACCACTAATTAGTATGAGAGAAAAGAGAAGGTGAAGTGGGGTGGGTGTGAGGTCGTGCTCTGGGAACTCTCTGAACCAGAAAAAAGCGTCATCTTTTTAAGCACATACAAGAAATCCAATGGAAATGAAATACAAAAATTGACAACGTGACATGAAATAAGATTTGTTAGGTAATCTGCTCAAGAGCTTGATGGCGATGCTATGGATTTGAGTCTTTCCCTAAGACTCAGCAGGACATCACTAAAGACTTTGAAGCAGTGACTGATAACACGTACAGCAGAAGTGCCTTTGTGAGACACATCAGTCTAGTCCTGATGAAACCAGCAGACAGCTACCAACGATCACTGACTGGGAACAGACTTGTCATTGTAGGAAGTTAGACGATTCGATGTCTATACCAGACGTTAACTCAAGATATCACTATTTATAATTGCATTAACTCCAGTTTGCATGTAGAAATTATTTAAAAAACACTATATGACTAGAATTACAGGCTTGGCACCTGTAGCAGAGTGGTTATGACACCAGCCATATACATCGAGGGTGGTGGGTTCAAACCAGACCCAGGCCAGCTGAACGACATTGACAACTGCCACCAAAAAATAGCCAGGCACTGTGGCGGGTGCCTGTAGTCCCAGCTACTTGGGAGGCTGAGGCGAGAGAATTGCTTAAGCCCAAGAGTTGGAGGTTGCTGTGAGCTGTGACATCACTGCACTCTACTGAGGGTGACATAGTAAGACTTTGTCTCAAATAAATAAATAAAGACTAGAATGACAATGAACTGTCTGTGTCTTCCACATCCGTAAGGGCTCACTGATTTACACAGAACAAGACTAGAAAAGGGGGAAAGAAGTTGCGTTTTACCTCCCTGCCCCACCTCCCTCAAGCAGCGAAGGGCTGGAACTGTGCTGACCCTGCAGCGTTCACTGTTTCAGTGGGGATACGCTTAGGTGTCCAGGCAGCCTCCAGAAATTTTCTTCTTGGCCATATTTATGGCCAAGAGTCTCACATTTATGGGCAGTTCTCCTGTCCAGGGCAAACAGCCTCAAGCAAATCTCTTCCTCACTGCAGTCATAGAAGGGGAAGAGAGAGGCTGCATCCCTCACCATGTACTATCTCCTCGGAGGAATGAATTGCAGCCTTCGGGGCATGGCGTGAGCCTCCTCTCAGTTCTGAGGTTCTTCCATGTCAAATTTCCCTCAGCCCTAGAAATGGAAGCTGCCTACTGCTGCTTCCAACCGTTATACTCAAAGGAACCACCTTTTACCTGGAAAATGACACTTCATATTAAATTCATCCTGTGGAAAATACTAGTTATTGTCTCCTGATTTGGAGTGTGACTGATATGAGTGCAAAGTTTTATTAAAAAATAATAACAATAAGTAGTCATTGGTAGAAAGAAGTTTAAAAAGTTGGAAAATACAAGGAAATAAAACATCAGTATTAGCAAGTGGGATCATAGGAGGTTATTTTTAACCTTGCTTTCTATTTTTTCTATTTCTGGTTCTACAAAGATAGAAGAACACTTGCTTCTTGTTTCTTACAAAATTATCTTCTTTCCAAACTCATTATAAATTCCTCGAGTCCATGCTCTTTAATAACTACATAGTGAGCCATGTATAAAGGCAGTTTTCAATTTATTGAACCCGTTCTCTCTTATTCTTTGATATTTAGTTGGCTTTTAATTTTCATAAGCTTTATATGATAAAGAGATTCCTTAGGAGAGATAGCATAAATATCTTTAAAAGTACGCTAATCTACCCTTGGGAAATTATGACCTTTTTCTGTCTCTCTCTAATTTGGCAGAAGCATTCCTGATAAATGTACAATTTCACATGGGGGAGTGAACTTCATGAGCTCTGGCATCTATTTTTAATAAGGGATAACAACCAACTTGTTTTTTCTTAATTTTACAACCTGAGATACTTAACATTGTATAAAATCCAATGATTCTAGAGTAGGAAGTGGCAGTTGTCCAACTGGTCCCTGACAGGTTATCCTGTACCCAATGGAGTTGCCTCTGGCACTGCCGTGCAGTTTTCTCCTGGTATCTGAGCTTTGACTTTCCCTCTCTTTTATAGCCCACCTCCTCTTACGGCTCATGGCCCACACCCCACATTCATCCAGTGTTCATAAGCCAACTCTAACTCTCCACTCTCACTCTTCGGCCGCACACTTCACTTAGACCGACTTTCCTAGGCTCTTTGTTTCTCTTTCACTTTTTTAAACCATAATTCTTTTTACCCTGAAAATCAGGGCTTTGGAGGCTAATAAGATGATAGCCAAAGTATCATCCTGCTCCCTAACCTTCTATGATTCTGGACTCTACCCTCCCACTGCAATCAATTTCATAATACAGTTCAATATGAAATCATCTAAAATTAAAAAGATAACATGGAGAGCTCTGAGCGACTTCTCTGTCAATTAATAAAAATACCTTTCTCTGAAATAAAATATTCAAACCTGAAAACTCAGCTCTTCTTTATTCCAATTAGGTTTTATCTGTAAATAAACGGTTGTTGTAATTTTTCCTTTCTGTTTAATGCAGAGACTTATTTGAATATATCACGTGTTCAGATCTCTATTAGCATCCTGGATCTAGGCACCATTTCCTTCTCTGTCAGCTTGTCCAGGTAATAGTCGAAACTAATTTTGAAAGCCATATTTAGTATAATTTGATGTATTCATAGCACAGCTGCAAATCTCTTAAAGTTGATATAAACCATGCAAAACTACTTCCTCGTGACAGTTTGTTGAGCATTTAAATGGAAATCAGAGAACTTAAGCTATCTATTTCAATTCAGCTAGCAATTCCACAAAGCTTCACAATCTAAAATCCCACAGACTGTGAAAACACAAACTATCAAAAATTCATACAATTCAATTAAGGAATTTCAAAAACCACATTGTTTTCAAAATTCTACTAATATCCTTCTAAACATATACATTTCTTTTGCAAAGATAGCTGAGCTCTAGACTGCCTGTATTATCTGTATTATTTTCAAATTATTCCTAAATTCTGGGTGAATTTAAGATTTAGATATCAAAACATAATTATTATTTGAAATGTGTGTCTTCTTATTTGATTTTCAGATAGGAGATTTCCATTTCCTCACTTTACTATATATTCCCAAGGTCACCCAGGTAACTAACAGCAAGGTAACCACTAATTTTTACTCAATCTTTTTACCTCTAATGTCACCGCTAATGCTTTGTTTCAGCTCCTTTGTTTCCATTACAATGATAAATCCTGGTTCTGACCTTGACAGCTGTTTCATGTTCCCTTTCCTAGTTCTTTTCTCATTAGTGTTTTGATTCCCATATTTTTCATTTCTTCCTCCCCTCCCTCTTCTCTCTTTCATATATTACATGTAAATAAAGCTCCCCTTAAACAGCCTCAACTATACTGAGGCTTGTATATTGACAGTTCTCAAAAACATGTACACAGAAATGATTTTTCTAATAAACTCCAAATCTACACATCCAGCTGCCCATTGAATACCACTAGTTGGAAACTTGTGTTCACATCTGAATGAGTTATCGCATTTATTCCATTTCATTCACCTCTAATATTTATTATTTATTCAATTCCTTATTCTTCATTCAATTTTGCGCTCACCTCCGATGTTTGCCACACATAAATCCTCCTTCTTCACCATATATATTCCATTCAGAAGACATTCTCAATTACACGTCCTTCACAAGTTCACAGTCAGGCTCTTGACTTCTACCCTCACAGCACTGTTGAGATTCTCCTTGCCTTTCACTAACAAAATCCCGACAAGATCCCCAATCCTATCAAAATCATGTTCCTTGCTAACAGGACACGGAAGGCACAGTGTTTTCCTTTTCCCCCCTAAGGTTCCTTTTTATCTTTCTCATTAAGTGATAGATATACAAGATATATATTTAAAAAATAGCAGCCTCACCTGAACCAACACCAATAAAGTCGTCTTCTCTCCTCCCTGCTCCTGAACCGCCAGAGGTCTGGCAGGGAAGTTGGACACTACCCAGGCAGATGTTGTCATGAAATTGGCAACGGAAACCAAAGGGTTAGTTTTTCTGGGAACATGTCTAATGTTGAATACCCTGTATATTGTTCATTTTCATTCTTCAGCTTTTAGACTGCTAAGCATTCTTCTCCTATGCCATTTGGTGACACTTTGGGAACATCCCCAGTTCCCAGCTGCATGTAGCCTCTCTCAGGCTCAAATGCTCAATATATAAATATAAGAACATAATCTGGATGGAGCATAATGGAGTCTTTAGCCCATTCAAACAACTGTGTTATGGACCATCTTCATGCAAACCTCTTAAGAAAAGGTGTCTATTAGAACGAGGTGAAACATGAACTTCCAAGGCATTCCTTTACAAACTATGCTGAGTATGACAATCACAAACCAACAATAGTCATATGACCTTCAAGCCTTTTTTTTAAAGAATTGACTCAATTTTCCTACCCTGTTCCTCGTGTCCAGCACTTTGTTACTATGGGTTCAAGATGCAATAGGGTCCAAAGACTTAGTTCATGCAATTCAGTGTAGGCTCCCAAAATGCAGTCCTTATGTTGTTCAAGATTTGCTTGCTCCTCAAAAGCTAGATGAGGCTTTATAAAATTCCCAACTTCTGGCTCGGCGCCTGTGGCTCAATCAGCTAGGGCACCAGCCACGTACACCTAAGGTGGCAGGCTCGAATCCCCAGCCCGGGACCGCCAAACAACAATGATGGCTGCAACCAAAAAATGGCCAGGCATTGTGGCGGGTGCCTGTGGTCCCAGCTACTTGGGAGGCAGAGGCAGGAGACTCGCTTGAGCCCAGGAGTTGGAGGTTGCTGTGAGCTGTGATGCCAT
>CAUYQV010040366.1:0-25523 GCA_963574575.1 Galagoides demidoff
AGCTGTGATGCCATGGCACTCTACCCAGGGGGACAGCTTGAGGCTCTGTCTCAAAGAAAAAAAAAAAAAAACTTGAGTCGGGTAAACTGGACTGAATCCTGGCCTCTAGCCCAGGGCCCTGAGGATGACTTGGAGGCTGGAGGCTCCAGGGCCCTGGTGCTGCCTCTCAGGGTCTCTTCTCCTCTGCCCCACAGGCTCCCAGCGAGTATGAGACGAGCCCCGAGCAGCTCTTCTACAGAATCGCCCACCTAAACCGGGGGCAGCAGTATCTGCTCTGGGTGGCCGCTGTCACCTCTGCCGGCCGGGGCAACAGCAGCGAGAAGGTCACCATTGAGCCAGCCAGCAAGGGTGAGAAGCCAGGGACCAGGGCAGAGGCACAGGCGCTCACAAAACCTCCCTTCCAAAATCCTGCTTCCTCCAGATAGGGTCTCTTTCCCCTTCACTCTGTCTGTGACCCAGCTGTGAGGAGCTGGCTGCGCTAGCCTTCCTCCTGCATCCCCCAAGACTAGGCCTCTGCTGCCCCCTGACTCCAGGAGCGCCTCACAACAGGCCGCAGCCAGCCCAGAATCCTTGCGGTGACATGGTCCTGGCTCCAAACCCTACTCCGGGCTTAAAAGACAAGGAGTCATCCCTGCCCTGATCCCTGAGGAGCTGAGGCTCAGGGACAGCCCTCTACAGAAGCCTAGATCCCTCGGGTACAGGTGGCACTGCTGATTCCTGTGAACAAGGATAGTGCCACTATTGAGAAGGAGAGTGAGACCTTCTTAGGAATGCCCCACCAAATCTCTAACCCAGGCAAGAGTGTGGTGTTGGGGGGCACCCCACTTTTCAGAGGAAAGATAGCTCCAGGGCCTCACCCCAGCTCCCAGGTGGAGCTACCCAGAGAAGACGGTCCCAACCCTGGGGAATGGGAACTGCCCACAACCAGCCCAGGATTACAGGTCCTCTCCTGGCCTCCAGGCCTTCTGGTGCCCTTCATCTCTCCCCATCTCTATTCCCTGCCACTACTGAGCCCCTGGCTCTCAAGCCCTGCTGTCCTAGCAGCCAGACTAATGAAGAGGTTTGTGCCTGCTCAGCCCAGCACCCTTCCTGGGGTGACTTGAGCTACCCTTGGCTCACACACAAGAGCAGCACCCCTCCCTTGCCGCAGGCTGAGCCAGCCATGTCTGAGGGAAGACCTACAGCGGGCCGGGGGCTCCCAGCTGCCCTGCCAACAGGGTGTGTCGTCCCATTCCACAGCTGAGCAGTGGCGTGGCCTGCAAGGACTCCTGGAAAGGGGTGGGTTAGCTCTTCCCACTCCAAGTGAGGGCTCTTTCCACTCAGCCTCTGCGCCACTACACAACCCACATCGCTTCCTCTGGGGCAGCTCCAACCCCCCATTCCTTCCTCCTGGACCCTACCAATCCCTTCTCCTAGAGCCTGTGGTATCTGAGAACGTAGGTATCTTGGCAGAAGGCTGGCCCCTTCTCCTGTGGCATTTAATAGAACTCGCTCCTACAGGGCTTTGTACTTCCTAGAACACAGGAGCATATGTGCCCTCACGTCGTCCCCTCATGGCTGCCCCGAGAGGCAGGAGCCAAGCACTGTTGCCCCCCCGCCACAGACATATTCGCACACCTGTGCATAGGTCTGAGACAGACAGAGGTTCCAGGAGCCAGCCCCAGCCCGTGGCAGAACCAGGTCTGGAACGGGGTCTCTAGAGAACCTCAAACGTGCCCCAGGCCCCCCAGGCTTCTCAATGCTCCCTGTTGAGTGTGACTCAACTTGGGCCCCTCTGCCTGGCCCTTCTGTCTGGCCCCGAGCAGCCCTTCTCCCTTCTTGCAGCAGCCCCCCAGGCCTCCTCTACTCTAGGAGCCCCATGGCCCTGCATTGCCTTCACAGGGACCAGCCTCCACGCCTCACCCCAGCCTCGCAGCTGCTGTCCCTTCACCCAAGAAGGGCCTCAGCTCCCTGGGCCCCCTCTGACCCTCTGAGGCACTGGGGCACTTGGTCCTTTAAATCTGGGCCTGAGGAGGGTCGATCGAGCCCAGAAGTTCAAGGCTGCAGATCATGCCCCTCACTCCAGCCTGGGCAGTAAAGCAAGACCCTCTTTAAAAAGAAAGTCTATGGTTCATCTTAGAATCTTTCTAAATGTAGAATATAAATATCTTAACACAATAACTAAGAAAATGCCATGAAGGCTATGTTAACCAGTTTGATGAAACTATTTCAAACCGTATATAAAAACAGCACACTATACCCCATGACAGTATTAATGTACACAGCTATGATTTAATAAAAAAATAAATAAAAAGAAAAAGAAAGTCTCCAATTTCAGAAGACTTCCCCAGCCATTGCCTCCCCAACTCACATAACTGTCTAGACAGAGTCCATTCCCCCTTCTCTCCGCTCCCTGGTTGGTTATATCTGCTACCACCAGAGTATCTTGCACCCTATAATGATTTTTAAAGTGTCTCCCTCTTAGACAACTTGAGGATAGGATAGAAAATATGTCTTATTCATTTTCTGATTCCTCAGAGCCTCGTGTGATATCTGGCTCATGAGAGGTCTCTGAGAAATGTTGGTTGAGTCAGTGACTCCCAGCAGAAATTCCCTGATGCCTACCCTCACCCAAGCTCAAGGTGAAGAGTCAGATAGGGAAGGGGAAATTCAAACTGTAAATCTGGGGAGTCCTCAGAAAGGGGGTTCAAGACATGTTCAGGGGTAGAAATGGGGTGACCCTCACCCTCTCTTCCCTGTAGCCCCCGCAAAGATCATCTCTTTTGGGGGCACTGTGACAACACCCTGGATGAAAGATGTCCGGCTTCCTTGCAATTCGGTGGGAGATCCAGCCCCTGCGGTAAAGTGGACCAAGGACAGGTGAGCAGTGAGACCCTGGAGAGGCGGGGTGACTCCAGAGAAGGGACAGAAGACCTGTGATGAGGAGACTCTGGGGTATCCTTGTGCAGGGTTCACAGCTACCGCTCTCTCAAGCAGGCCTGGCTTCCCTGGTTCCCCTTGGCCAGGAACCAAGGACCTCCTTTCCCTGGGTGGTTGAAGAGGCCAAAGTTATCCAGAAAGTGCTGAACAAAACCCCGAGAGCCCAGGGTTCCCTGGGAAGCCATTCTCTTCTCCCAGCCCTCCTCTACTTGCCGATACCAGGGAGAGGGCCTCACGATGGGGGATGCTTGTCATAACTCACCCCACTCCTTGCCCTGGCAGTGAAGACTCGGCCATCCCGGTGTCCATGGATGGGCACCGGCTCATCCACACCAACGGCACACTGCTGCTGCGCGCTGTGAAGGCCGAGGACTCGGGCTACTACACCTGCACGGCCACCAACACTGGTGGCTTCGACACCATCATTGTCAACCTTCTGGTACAAGGTGAGACTCAGTAGGTGGGAACAGGGATGCAGAAGGGGCAGGAGAGAGATGGGGATGGGTAGTTACTGGTCTCTCTCTGGGGAGACAGACTTTGGTGGGGCAGAGGTGCAGGTGGCCAGGGAGGAGAGAGGGGTAAGAAGCAGAAGTGGGAGCCTGGAAGAACCAGGACCTCTCCACCATTGAGCTCCTGACGCCCCCATCATTGGGTTCACCCTTTGCACTAAGGGCCGGTGGCTTTCCCTTCACAGTGCCCCCAGACCAGCCCCGTCTCACTGTCTCCAAAACCTCAGCTTCATCCATCACTTTGACCTGGATTCCAGGTGACAATGGGGGCAGCTCCATCCGAGGTGAGGAGGGGTCTGGAGAAGGATGGGAAGACTCGGGAGGGATTCCGGGCCCCAGGGCAGGGAAAGGATTTCACCTGGTCCCCCGGGTTGTCCCTGCAAAACCCAGGAAATGATGGGGTCTGGGGGAGTGACTTAGCCACAAGGAAGTTACTCCCCACGTACCGTGGAAAGTGTGCTGGCTGACCTGTCTGGGCTTTAGCAAACCACCATCCCACTACCACTGTGAGCTTGTGGGCCTGGAGAAGTCTGTTTCCTCTCTAGGCCTCCTTTCCCCTTCTATCAAAGTAGATAAATGTACTCAACCAGGGCGTCTTGTGCAAGAGCAGACTCTGATTCAGCCGGTCTGGGGCAGGGGCTGAGAGTGTGCATTTTTAACAAGCTCCAGGGGACCCTGACAGCTGCCGTGCAGGGGGCCACACAGCATCCTTATAAGCCTCAGAGCTCTGGTCTTCTGCTCCCCTCCCCACTTTGACTGCAAAACCCTAACACTGGAGGTGAAGAGAGAAACTCACCCAGGAGCTGGACCCAGGGTCCTGCCATTTTGCATCTAATTTGCATATGCCCCTTTCTGGCCACCCTGCCCCTGCCTGGGGCCCAACTCCCCCCGCCCCCAAGCCCCCAGTGATGCTGGGGGGTGGAGGGGAGCCCAAAGCAGGGTTTTTGCTGCCCTGCCCCACCCCACCCTACCCTGCTGAGCCTGGCAAACGTCCCGGGCAGGTTTTGTGCTGCAGTACTCAGTGGACAACAGCGAGGAGTGGAAGGATGTGTTCATCAGCTCCAGTGAACGCTCCTTCAAGCTGGACAGCCTCAAGTGTGGCACGTGGTACAAGGTGAAGCTGGCGGCCAAGAACAGCGTGGGCTCTGGGCGAATCAGCGAGATCATTGAGGCCAAGACCCATGGGCGGGGTGAGGCCCAGGGGACAGGGGTGGGGGTGGAGCGTCGGGCTGGGGGAGGTGGCAGGTGGGGGCCCAGGGCATGAACGGAACATGGATGGAGGGGAGGAGGGGCCCAAGGACACAGAGAGTGGGAAAAGGAAGAAACTGGGTCTCCCTCCATCAACCAGAGCGTCCGAGGAAGCCCTTAGAAGAAGCAGGTCCCACTTCCCAGCCAGGAGTAGCAGAAAGGGACTCTCCTCTGCTGAGGTGTCTCTCTAGGCCTTTCCCATCTCTGCCCTCTCCTTTCCTCCTTTGCTCCCTGGGGCACCCCCACTCCTGTCTGTGCCAACCACTGACCCCTCCAGAGACACTCAGGTCTCAGGTGCCCCATGGAAATCCTCTCCAGCCCTGAGTCCTCCTCCCCTCAGTCTCTAACCTCTCTCTCTCCCTCCGGCCCCCAGAGCCCTCCTTCAGCAAAGACCAACACCTCTTCACCCACATCAACTCCACACACGCTCGGCTTAACCTGCAGGGCTGGAGCAATGGGGGCTGCCCTATCACCGCCATCGTGCTAGAGTATCGGCCCAAGGGCACCTGGGCCTGGCAGGGCCTCCAGGCCAACAGCTCCACAGAGGTGTTTCTGACGGAACTGCGAGAGGCCACCTGGTACGAGCTGCGCATGAGGGCTTGCAACAGCGCTGGCTGCGGCAACGAGACTGCCCAGTTCGCCACCCTGGATTATGACGGCAGTGAGTCACCAAGGGTGGGAGAGGGCAGCACGGATGCTGGAGCAGGGCGGGGTCCGGGAAGCGGGCAGCGTGGCAGACTCATAAAGAGGGACAGATAGAAAAACAGGCAGGAACAGCTAGCGTGGTGGCTCACACCTATAGTCCGAGCACTCTGGAAGGCCTAGCAATCTGGGTGATGTGATTGCTTGAGCTCATGAGTTCAAGACCAGCCTGAGCAAAAGTGAGACCCCCCCCCATTCTACTAAAAAATAGATAAACTGAGGCAGGTTGAGCCCAAGTTGGAGATTGCTGAGAGCTATGATGCCACAGCCTCTACCCAGGGCATCAGCTTGAAACTCTCTCTGTCTCAAAAAAGAAAGAAAGAAAGAAAGAAAGGAAAAGATAAAAAGAAAAACAGGCAGGAATGCAGCCAGGGGAAAGGCTGGCCAACAGGTGAAGGAGCGGGCAGGTAGGTGGGCAGACGCACCAGCAGCAGTACAGATTGACAGCAGGCAGGTAGACGGGGCAGCAATACCAACGATGAAGTCTTTGAAGGCACAGTCCACTATCCATTGTTTCGGGGATATGAGAAAGGAGGCAGAGCTGGAGGTGAAGTCCTGCCCTTTAAGAACTCTGCCAGCATGGTGTAGCAGCCAGGATGGGAGCGGCTGTGCTGCAATAGTAAACACTAGAAACCTGGACGCTCAGCCCAGCACAGAATGGTTTCTTGCTCATGTCCTGTGAGGGTTGGCCAGCCACCATCTTACAGCCAACGCATCTCATGGAGCCTCCAGGGTTGCCAAAGAAACAGAAGAGGCACCCTGGCTTGTAACTGCCTGGGCCAGCAGGTGGCACACATCGCTAGTCACACTGTTGCCCAGAACCAGTGGTGGGGTCTGACCTAACTGCAAGGAAGTCTGGGAAACCCAAACAAGCACAGGTACATGTGGTGACCATGTAACTGGTGTCTACCACACAGGGGTGCCTCACACTCAGAGACACTGAAGGAACACAGAAGGTTGAACTTACAGGGCCATTGTCACAAGTCTACCTGTGTGTTAAAGAAACAGTAAAGGGGGCGGTGCCTGTGGCTCAAAGGAGTAGGGAGCCAGCCCCATATGCCGGAGGTAGTGGGTTCAAACCCAGCCCCAGACGAAAATAGCAAAAAAAAAAAAAAAAAAAAAAAAGAAAAGAAAAAAGAAAGAAAGAAAGAAAAAAGAAAAAGTAAAGGCAGTATCAGAAAGGGGTGGGCTCAAACAAGGAAGGCTTCATGAAGGACGTGACTCAAACAAAACTTTGAAACAGACAGGGATGGGTATCGAAGAGGGTTTTGTCAGCAGGAGAGCGTGTCACGCCTCCCTGCAGGCGCCCAAGGTTATCAGGTCTCACCCATGGGAAGGGGGGAGCAGTGAGATGATCCAGGGTTTTTAGTGAGTTTTGGCCCCATCTGGGGAAGAGAACCCAGAGTCCTATGCTGTCTCCTTCCTGCGCTCTCCTGCGCTCACCCACCCTCCCATGCACACAGCTAGATATGGGGAGTTAAGGCCAGTAATCCACTTTCTGGGAATGAATACTGACCGCCAATAGGCAGGAGACTAAGCTGAGACTTCTGGCTAATTCTGAAACAGTACCAGGAAGGCATTAATAGACCTCAATGTAAAAACTGCATAACTGTTCCTGGCTGTCCTGATGGGAGCAGAATTTGGGAAGTAGAAGAGGATCAGGGCTCTATGCCAGGAGGTGGAGGTCAGTCACCATGGGCAGCAGAAGGGTCAGAGGCCTGGCTCACCCCTGGGACTCTGCCCGGGAGGTGGCTCATACAAGACATCTGATTCCTTTCTTCACCTCCATTCAGGCACCATCCCACCCATCAAGTCTGCTCAGGGCGAAGGGGATGATGTGAAGAAGTTGTTCACCATCGGCTGCCCGGTCATCCTGGCCACACTCGGGGTGGCGATGCTCTTCATTGTACGCAAGAAGAGGAAAGAGAAGCGGCTGAAGCGGCTCCGAGGTGGGAGAGTTTCCTGTGCCTTCCAGGAGGGGGCGCTCACTGGCCACCCTCAGCGGCTCCCAGCACCACCTGGATGGGGCAGTGCCCCATGGAGGAAGGGCTGCCACTCAGACCTCCTGAAAGCCCCTTGATTGTTCACTGTGTCCTCCTTGGTGCCCTCAACACTTTGTCCCTGCCCCAATCACGGCTTACATTTAGAGGTACACACTAGTAAAGCCACATCAATTGTTAAAATATTTAAACATTTCCATGTTGGTTGGTAAATATAATAGATGTTGCTCCCTTGCACCCTGGATGTTCCATTGTCTCACATGGGATCACTGCAAACTTCCTAGGATCCAGCCACTAAGGAATAGACTCACAGAGTCTCCAGGACCATGCTCAGTTCTGACTGGGCAATTTCCATGCCAAGTCAGCACTGAATACTTTGAATATCATCCCCTTTTCCAACACCTGATACCATGGGCTGGTACAATGGGTGTGATTTATCTCAATTTCCCCAAGGCCTAATACAGTGTCTGGCACCTATCAGTTGCTTCATAAATGTTTGTTCTCTTATTTGGAAAACATTTATTAGATCTGCTGTGTCATAAACATTGCCAGACGTTAGAGATACCCTTATAGAGTTCATGGTCTAATGTAAGAAGCCAGTGGGCAATGATAGCACAGAAGAGGGAATGAATAATCCTCCCTAGGAGGTTCAGGAATTGCATGGATGGATGAATGGGTGGTTGAGTAGATGGTTGGATGGTTGATGACCAGATGGATGGATGATTGAATGTATGGTTGGATGATTGGATAGATGGTTGGGTGGAAAGATGTATAAATGAAAAGATGATTGATTGGGTGGTTGAATGAAAGTTTGGATGGATAGATGTTTGTATGGATAGATGATTGAATGAATGGATGGATGGATGGATGGATGAGTAGATGGTTGAATGGATAGATAATGGATGATTGTATGAACAGTTAATTAGATGAGTGGATGCTTAGATGGATGGATGGATATTTTGATGGATAGATGTATGACAAAACAGATGGACAGCTGGATGAAAGAATGGTTAGAATGGTGGGATAACTGGATGGGTGGTTAGATAGTTGAATGGAAGGTTGGATATATAAGTGGAAAAATAGTTGGATGAATGTTGAATGCACGGTTGAATAGACGATTAGATGATTGGATAGATGATTAGATGGTTGGATTGATAAATGGATACTTGAGTTAGATCAGTGAGTGGATAAATGGTCAAATGGGTGGACGATGGATGAATGAGTGGGTGGGTAAGTAGATGAATGGTGGATAGTTGAATGGATGGATGGATGTTTGGATGCATAGATCGTTCTCAGCTGTCAAGGGGCTAATGGATTAATAAGGCCCTTTGACTCTCCTCTCTTCCAAATTCCTAATCTGAGAGTCCTGATCTTATTCAAGGCTCCTCTGAGACAAATCAGAGCCCTCTAAATCTATCCATGGACTTTTGAGGGACAGATACCCTAAAGGAGAAGAAAAACCTAGTGGTTGATTTAAAAAATTAGTCACCTGGGGCTTCTCATTGACCACCTCTACTTCATCCTCTGCTCTCCTCGTAGGCAGATAACTGAGGAATAGACCATCCAGGAATGCCCCTAGCCAGGTGTCTTGTTTAATTAGAGTCAATTAATGAATGGAGCACTCAATATGCTTTGGGAAGACTCTCTCTATTAGATAAAAATCTGAGGAAAGGAAAATGGACCTGAGAGAACTAATGCACAGAGTGGTGACTCTAGTTAATAACAATACACAAGGTTTGCATCATACACTTGAAAATGACTGAGTTGTTTTAAAAGTTCTCACCACAAAAAAAAAAAAAGTAAAATACGTGAAGTAATGTATATGTTATTTTGTTTTATTTAGCCATTTCACTATGCATACATATTTCAAAATACCATGGTGTATACCACAAATACATACAATTTTTATTTGTTAAAAAAAACAAACAAACAAAAAAACCAGACCTGAGCCAAATCCTGAAACGAGAGCAGTGAAACCTCGTCATGTTTGGGGCTGTCCTGTAGGTCCTTCCATTTCTATTTTGCTTCATAGGAAACCAGCACTGTCCCCATTTTAGGGAATTCTCCCACCTTGTTCCCTGTGCCTTTTCCAAATGTCATCTTGCTAAAAACCTCATTCTCACCCAGGCCCCCCTCTCTATTATTTCACAGATGCAAAGAGTTTGGCAGAAATGTTGATAAGGTGGGTATCACTGAGCTCTTTCCTCTCTCCTCCCTTTTCCCCTCTCCCCTGCAGGGGACTCAGGAGCCTCCCTGTACTCCCATGGTAGGAGATAGGCTTCTAAGATCCTGCTGTCCTGCAAAGCCCTCTCCCCCAATCCCTTACGGCTGCTGAGCCACCTACCTCCCATCCTTCTCTCCATAGCAAGAACAACCGAAGCTTTGACACCCCTGTGAAAGGGCCACCCCAGGGCCCACGGCTGCACATCGACATCCCCAGGGTCCAGCTGCTCATTGAGGACAAAGAGGGCATCAAGCAGCTGGGTGAGTGACAGGTGTCACAGCTCTCTGTCCTGCTCTGGTGTGCTTCCCCAGGCCTCAACCCATGGAGGGCAACCACCAGCCCTCATGTCAGTGCCCGGGGTTCTGGCAGCAGCCCCATCAACAATTCAACAGTCTTGGAACTCACTACAGCTTCTCTCCAAGACTAAGCTTTCTCTTCTGTCCAAGAGGGAGAATTACAGGGTTGGATAAAGACAAAGAAATTTGGCTCAGGCCCCGTAGTACAGTGGTTATAGCGCCAGCCACATACACTGAGGGTGGCGGGTTCAAACCCAGCCCAGGCTAACTAAACAACTGCAATAACAACAACAACAACAACAACAAAAGACAAAGAAATCTGGGAAGTAAAGAGAAATTTGGAAAAGACTCCTGGTGATTCTTTCTTTCCTTTAGGAGATGACAAGGCCACCATTCCAGTGACAGATGCTGAGTTCAGCCAAGCTGTCAACCCACAGAGTTTCTGTACTGGTGTCTCCTTGCACCACCCAGCCCTCATCCAGAGCACAGGACCCCTCATCGACATGTCTGACATCCGGCCAGGAACCAGTATGCATTACTCCTGGGGAGACAGCCTTCTCACACAGGGTGTCTTGGGCACAGCATGGGGCAGATGTGATTAAAAAAAAAAAAAAAGAAAGGGGGAGGGGAGAAGCAAGAGAAGAATAGAGTAGAATGGAAAGGGCACTGTGTTTAGAGTCTGGAGATCTCCATGGCAGACCTACTTGCTGTGACCTAGGGCATACCACCAACCTTATCTCTCTAAGCCTCAGTTTCCTAACCTAGAAATTTTGAGCATGTTGGGCATTTTTGCTCTCCAAGAGTACTCTATCTCAAGTACTGTGACTCTGGGCATTAGGATAGGCTACATCAAGGACTGTAGGGAATGAATGTACAGTCAGGAGAGGGTATCACATTCTTTTCCAGGTGGGAAGGAAAGACAGGGTGAGAGGGGAGAGCCAGGATGCCCTCCACTGGTTTCAACCTTGATTCTTCTATTCTGGGGTCAGCCATGGAGTCAGGAAAGGCAGCTTGGTCAGCATTCCCAAGGGAGCTCCTGAGGCTGCTTCTGCCTCCTCCTTTGCTCCCACTCCCTTTCTGGTTAACACCAGCTGCCCAAGCCCATGTGTCCTCAATTGGAGGGTGTTTTATTTTTTTCCTTTTTTTTTTTCACTTCCCTCTGTCTAGATCCAGTGTCCAGGAAGAATGTGAAGTCAGCCCACAGCACCCGGAACCGGTACTCAAGCCAATGGACACTGACCAAGTGCCAGGCTTCCACACCTGCCCGTACCCTCACCTCAGACTGGCGCACTGTGGGCTCTCAGCATGGTGTCACTGTCACTGAGAGTGACAGCTACAGCGCCAGTCTGTCCCAGGACACAGGTGTGCCCAAGGCCCTGCCTGCTAGCTGCCCACCCTCCTCCAGTTCCCCAGCATCCATCTCCATCTTTCATTCTTCCCAGCTCCTACACGTCAGCTCATGAGGGCCATCTTCCATCCTGGCACAGCTTCTGATCAAGGGAGTGATCAGAACTTACTAAGATTCTACTGTGTGCCACGCAGTATATGCCTTTGTCATAACAGGCATTAAGACACAAGTCAATTTCATTTCTAGCTGCTCACTGATTCACCATGTAGCTGGGATGAAAGCCCTTGACCTCACTGAGTTCTGCTTGGTCCAAGATTTCATTTTGCTCTCCCCCAAAATTATGAGAGAAAATGGTACAAAGGATATTTGTTGGAGAAAGTGGGAAGTAGGGGTGTTCCAGGGGTTGGTCACTTATTTTTAAGAATGAAATATTCTCTGCCTTTCTTCAACCAGAGATCCCACTTCTGCCACCACTGCCACCCTCACAGGATCTTATCATTCTGGTCCCCTCCATGACCAGGATTGCAAATGGCTGCTGGGGTTAGGAGCGGGGGAGCTGCTCAGTCTGATCTCATTTGCACGCTTCTCCCCATAACTACTCCTTTCCTCTGAACCCCACACCTTCTCTCTCCCCAGACAAAGGACGGAACAGCATGGTATCCACTGAGAGTGCCTCTTCCACCTACGAGGAGCTGGCCCGAGCCTACGAGCACGCCAAGCTGGAGGAGCAACTGCAGCACGCCAAGTTCGAGATCACGGAGTGCTTCATCTCTGACAGCTCCTCCGACCAGATGACCACAGGCACTAATGAGAACGCTGACAGCATGACGTCCATGAGCACGCCCTCCGAGCCCGGCATCTGCCGCTTCACGGCCTCCCCACCCAAGCCCCAGGATGCTGACCGGGGCAAAAATGTGGCTGTGCCCATCCCTCACCGGGCCAACAAGAGTGAGTGGTCAGACCACCTCCCGTGCTGTGTCCCCTGGCCCCAATCCCACAAGGCCTAGCTAGATCTAGGTCCTGCCAGCCCAGCTTGGCTCCTTGGCAGTGCAGGGGAGCACAAAGAGCATGAACTTGAGAGCTCTCGGCATCCTGGCTCTACCTCCTAATATGTCTATGGCCTTGAGCAAGTCATCTAACCTCTCTAACCTTAATGTTCTCATTTGCAAAATGCAAATGATAATATCTCCTTTGCTTTGTCATAACAGGCATTAAAAATGATATAGATGCGTGGCACTCAGTAGAATCTTAGTAAGTTCTGATCACTCCCTTGATCAGAAGCTGTGCCAGGATGGAAGATGCCCCCTGGGGTCTTCCACTAACAGCCTCTGGTCTCAGTGTTAGTTGAACTTAATCTAGACCCATAGTATCAAATCTGGCAGCTCAGCCCACAGTAGGCATATGTCACGGTGGGCAGTGACTGAGAACTTGACCCCAGGGGCCTGGTCACAGCCTATGGCTTTAGAGATTGGCAGAGCAGGTCTAGAATTGCCCAGAGGATCCCACAACAGACATTGATAACATAGGGTGCAAAGCACAGATTACCCAGCACCGCAGAATCTGGTCTGCTTGGCAGTGGCCGCGCTCACAGGCAGGGGCCAGGGGGGCTCCAGAGCATCTAAAGAGGAACCTCTGGAGTAAAAGAAAGTCCTCAAAGACAAGTGGCCTGAATGATGTTCTAACTGTGTGAATCGGGGCAAATTCTTTAATCTCTCTGAACCTCAGTTTCTTCACTTGCAAAATGCAGACAGTATTAACCAATCCTGGGGACTGGTGCCTGGCACGGCTGGCAGGTGATAGAGGCAGGTGCTCACAGAGCAAAGGGGGCAGGATGTGGAGTCTGGGAAGATGCCATATGGAGGCAGTCTAGGAAATTAAGGCAGAGGCTCAGTAATTAAGGCAGAGGCCTCAGAAATGAAGGCCCGTAGCTCAATGGTTAGGATGCCAGCCATATACACCAGGGCTGGCAGGTTCGAACCCAGCCCGGGCTTACTAACAACAATGACGACTACAACAAAAAAATTGCCAGATGCTGTGGCGGGCACCTGTAGTCCCAGCTACTTGGGAAGCTGAGGCAAGAGAATTGCTTGAGCCTAGGAGTTTGAGGTTGCTGTGAGCTATGACATCACAGCACTCTAGTGGGGACTACAAAGTAAGACTCTATCTCAAAAAAAAAAAAAAAAAGCAAAAAAGAAAAGGATATGTTCCCTCTATCTAGAACCTGGCTTGAACCTACCACACCCAGGCAGTGACGGAGAGTGATATTCCTTTTGTCCTCGGGGTAAAGAAAAGCTTTCTGATAGCCAGAGCTGTTAGGAAATCGTTATGGGCTCTCCACACCTGAAGCTGACCAGCCTGTAGTGATCATTGAACAACAAGTCTCAATTTATTGAGCAGCTGTTGATGTGCCGGCCACAGCACTCTCCATACTTCATCTCAGTCACTCATCTCAATATCCTACAGGGAAATATGATCATCGGATAAGGAAACAGAGGCTCAGAGAGGCCAAGTTCCTGATCCGTCCTCTCTTCTTTATTGCCCAGGTGGTGGAGGGGCTCCTAAGCCAGATCAGGGAGAAGGGGACTTGAGGTGGTGGGGGGTGAACAAGCTGGTTCCCGGAGGCCGCTGCCTCCAACATGCTCTGCCTCTCTGCTTCCAGGTGACTACTGCAACCTGCCCCTGTATGCCAAGTCAGAGGCCTTCTTTCGAAAGGCAGATGGACGTGAGCCCTGCCCTGTGGTCCCACCTCGTGAGGCCTCTATCCGGAACCTGGCTCGAACCTACCACCCCCAGGCTCGCCACCTGACCCTGGACCCTGCCAGCAAGCCCTTGGGCCTCCCGCACCCAGGGGCGCCCGCTGCTGCCTCCACGGCCACCTTACCTCAGAGGACTCTGGCCATGCCAGCACCCCCAGCCGGCACGGCCCCCCCAGCACCCGGCCCCACTCCTGCCGAGCCCCCTGCCGCCCCCAGCGCTGCCCCTCCGGCCCCCAGCACCGAACCTCCGCGGGCCGGGGGCCCACACACCAAAATGGGGGGCTCCAGGGACTCACTTCTTGAGATGAGCACGTCGGGGGTAGGGAGGTCTCAGAAGCAAGGGGCCGGGGCCTACTCCAAATCCTACACCCTGGTGTAGGGCACGGTGAGGAAGAACCGCCTCCTCTGGGACCTCGATGCTTCTCAGCCCTCACACACCAACTTGGCTGTTTCCTGCATTATTTATATTAAACTGACAGACAAAAATCAACCAACGACAAAGCAAACCCCCCCCAAGTCATGAACGCTTGTACATAGAACTCTTTTGTACAAATGAAACTATTTTCTTCTTCTCCATGAAGCCAGGGCACAAAGAATTTGACAGTACAAGTCAAATCCCCAACCCCGCAAAATACGCGTGGAGATATATATACATATATAGAGAGATAGGAACACATCGACAAGCTATATATCTATATATTTCTCTCACCCTATTTTGAGACAGAGGCACAAAGACTCAGCAATTTTTTTCCCTCCTACTCACCCCCCTCCAATCTAGGTGGTTTTGACAAAGACCAAAATCCCAACTCAGAGACACTGCATGCGATTTTACTGTTCCAAGAAAACCGAGAGTTGCTTCAATTTGCAGATGCTTATGTGTTAATACCTTTTTCTATGAAAAAAGACCCAGCGCCGTGTGCAATAAAGGTTATGTTTCTACGTGGTAGCTTTTTTCCCATCTGGCGAGGGCCAGTGGGGAGGGAGGAGAGACCTCTGTGCCAGCCTGCCTGTCTCTCGTGGAGAGACTTTGTAAGAATCCTGGGCTTTCACGCCATACTTTAAGCTTTATGAAAGGCTTTCAATTAGCCAGGGTGCGTCCTCTCCTGTTCTCAGAACTATGCTGGGCTCTAAGGGGACCAGCACTGTGGCTTTCATTAAGTGCCTAAACCCCTCTGCGCCACAGTTTCCTTAACTGAAAATTGAGGGAAGCTTGCAGCCGATGAAATGAGGCAACCTTGGCTCACCAAGTGCAGGGGAGCCCTGAATGGGGAGAGATTGTCTACCAGCTTCCCTCCCCTGGGAGAGCACAGGGGACCGTGGCTGCGCACAACCACTAGCCAAGAGTGATGGGAAATAAACCTTTGAATTGGGAACAAGGCTGGGTGTGGTGGCTCACGCCTGTATTCCCAGCACTTTGGGAGGCTGAGGTGGGTGGATCACCTGAGCTCACAAGTTCGAGACCAGCCTGAGCTAGAGCAAGACCCCATCTCTTAAAAAAAATAGCCGGGCCTTGGGGCAGGCACCTGTAGTCCCAGCTACTTGGGAGGCTGAGGCAAGAGAATTGCTTGAGCCCAAGAGTTAGAGGTTGCTGTGAGCTACAACACCAGGGCAGTCTACTGGGGGTGACAAAGTAAGACTCTGTCTCAAAAAAAAAGAATCAGGAACAAGGAGGGAGAAGACCTGTCTTCCGTGGGGGATCAGGCCAGGGCTGAAGTTCTGGGCTGACTGTCAGAGCAAGGTGAGGGAGAGGGAGAAGAGAGGTCATCAGAGGCCAGAGGGGTGAAAGGGTCTCATTATAGAAAAGAGGGACAGGGCTCAGCCAAAGTGAATCAGGTCAGCAGGCACACCAGGTCCCTCCCTGGTTTCTAAAGAGCTGGCAACTCTGCTGACTGCCAGGTAAAAGACAAGGAGCCCACACGGAGGCGCAGGCAAGGTGCTGAGTGTGCAGAGGAGGGGCAAGGAGGCGGCAGGAGAGCTGAGCCTCCAAGGACATGAAAGTTTGGAGAGGCAGAAGCAGGACACCAGCAAAAGCCCAGGGGCATGAAACTGGTGGTCTGGAAGGGAACCCCCCTGCTGTGTTGGGGGCTCCTGGAAGAGAAATGCACTTAAGAAGAACAAAGGTTGCACTCAGGAGTTTGAGACCAGCCTGAGCAAAAATGAGACCCTGTCTATCCTAAAAGTAGAAAAATGAGATGGGTGTCATGGTAGGCACCTGTAGTCCCAGCTACTTGGGAGGCTGAGGCAGGAGGATCACTTGAACCCAGGAGTTTGAGGTTGCTGTAAGCTAGGCTGACACCATAGCACTCTAGCCTGGGCAACAGAGTGAGACCCTGTCCCCCTCCAAAAAAAATAACCAGGTGGGGTGGCTCACACCTATAATCCTAGCACTCTGGGAGACCAAGTCAGGTAATGCTTGAGCTCAGGAGTTCGAGACCAGCCTCAGCAAGAGTGAGAACCCATCTTTAATAGCCAGGCATTGTGGTGGGTGCCTATAGTCACAACTATTCAGGAGGCTTAAGCCCAAGAGTTTGAAGTTGCTGTGAGCTATGATGATGCCACAGCACTCTACCCAGGGTAGCAGAGTGAGACTCTGCCTCAAAAAAAAAAAAAAAAAAACAAAGAAAAGAAAAAATAGAAGATGAAGAAGAATTGCAAAGGGGGCTCCTGGGTGAGAACTTCAAGTTGGAGCTGAGTTGTGGATGGGGAATCTGGAAGGAAGGTGAGTATGGGACCTGGGGCTCCCCAGCAGCAGAGAGGAGGAACTGGAGGGGGTGGGAGGAGTCTGTCCGGCATGCAAGCAGAGCATACTTGTCAGCCTGGAATGTGTGATCTTTAACAGAAACATCTTTCAAGCAGCACAAAAATCCTCTGAGCACCTGGGATGTGCAGGACACAGAAGAGTCCCACCCATGAATAAATACATTCCCAGGTAAAAGGGTCGGCACCCAAAGAGGGGAGGGGCAGACATTCTGTACTTCTTGGTATTCCTAGACTCACAGAGAAATGCCCTCTCAGCTCCTAACACCCAGGAGCCACCCCAGAGAACCGGCCAACAGCATCCATGAAAATGGAGGCCTTGCATTCCAGACACCTGGTGACATCCGGTATTCCTTCAATCTCTGGGAGGACGAGACGCCGCCCAGGGCTGCGTGCGCCATCTGCAGGTCATGTCCAGAACTGCAACCACCACAATGATCAAACCTAAGCGTTCTTTTCAGAAGGCGCCCAACCCCACTTCCTGCACGCTGGGCACTGGGGAAACAAACATGAGTCAGATCTGTCTCCGGTCAGCACAAGGGAAAGAACAACTCCACAGAGGCTGGAGTGGGCAGAAGATGGAGTCACCCGCCTAAGGGTGGCAATGCGGGGAGCACAATTGTGAAAATACAGATTCCCTATACTATGTCCTAGGTACTTTGCAAAACACATTCCTCACGCTGGCTCCTGTTACCTCATTGCAGATTTGGGGAAAGGTAACATGATTTCCCTTTGATAAGTCAGAAAGCTTTCAGGAGTTAAGTAACTTACCTGAGGCTGGAAGAGCAATTAGAGTTGAAGATGAGAGTGAAGGAATCATGAGTATCTTGATTCCTTAACTACTAAGCCAGACCACCTGGGATTCCACTGGTCAAAGTCTCAGTTTCTGTTCTGCCCCAAGGATGTTGCTAGGTGAAGGGTCCACCAGGTCCAGGTGAGCAAGCTGGACTTGTGGACCGGAAAGCAGTTGGTGTAGAAGCATCAGTAAACAATTCAGGCAGGTGAGCCGATGCCCAGCGCTGGATCAGGGAGTCTGAGGTAAGGGCAGATGGACACAGCTCTGGGGGCTGCTGGAAAAGGCCTGGGACCTGAGATTGGGCTGTGTAGGATGACAAGGATTTGGAAAGCCACAGAAAGTACAGCTTGATGGGGGGGGGGGGTGTATCACGGTATGTGACACATCTCTTGGGGGGCGGGACACAATTATAAGAGGGACTTTACCTAACAAAACAAAAAGAAAAGAAAAGTAAAACTTGAGCCGGTTAAACTTGTGCTCAACTGGGCTGGGCCCCTTCCTATATAGGACAAGTTTCTGGAAATTCAGACAGACTTGTGCAAAATCCATGTAATCTTATGTGCTAATAATCTCTAACCTTGAAATGTCCTTCAGCTGAACCACAAGCCTACATGTCTGGCCAGTACCCAGAAGCTAATTCAAAACTCAGCAGAGTGCCTGCTCCTTCTCATTCAGCTCCAGCTCATCCTCACTAAACTGTTTATCTGGAGCCATCGCCTTAGACACTTGCCTGTTCCTTCCCAGATCTCCACTTTGTCCACTATAGACAAGCTAGCCAGCTGTCCTGGAGAGCCTTGATACTCAAACTGTGGTCCACAAGCAAGCAGCACCCAGGAGCTTGTTAGAAATGCAAACTCTCAGGCCTCACCCCAGAAGCACTGAATCAGGATCTGCAGTTTAGCAAAATCCCCAGAGGATTCACAGGCACATTAAAGGCTGAGAAGCCTTCTCTAAAAGACTTTCAGAGAGACCACCCAATAACCAGAGCTAGACTCTCTCGTTCAGAGACTCTAGATTCAGATTTACCTGAGGAGCTTATTAACACATAGAAGCCTGGACCTCATCAATCTTAACTCAATCAGAATTTATTGACATACAGCCCAGGCATTTATATGTTCTTGGTGGTGAAAGATATAGAACATAAAATTTACCATTTTAACCATTTTTAAGTGTACACCTCAGCAGTATTAAGTACATTCACAGTGGGACAGTGGTGTGCAACCACCACCACTACCCACTTCCAGAACTTTCCCATCATTCCCAAAAACACCTTTCTCCATTGTTAATCAATAACTCCAATTTCCTCCTCCACTTTCTATTTGCTTATTCCAGTTTCATCATCTAAGTAGAATTCTATAACATTTGTCCTTTTGTGTCTGGCTTATTTCACTTAGCATAACATCTCTAAGATTCATTATGTTATAGCATACATCAGAATTTCATTCCTGTTGTTTTTAGTTTTTTGGTTTTTGTTTTTGTTTTTGTGGCCCTGGCTGGGTTTGAACCTGCCACCTCCGGTACATGAGGCTAGCGCCCTACTCCTTTGATCCACAGGTGCTGCCCTTCATTCCGGTTTAAAGATGAATAATATTCCACCATTTATGACATTTTGCTCTGCCGTCCACCTCCTGACCAAGCCCTGAGTTGCTTCTACCTTTTGGCTGTTCTGAATAATGCTGCTGGGAACACCGTGTGCTTGAGTCCCTCTTTTCAGTTCTTTTGGATATATAGCCAAGGGTAGATTTGCTGACTCATACGCTTATTCTATGTTTAACTTTTCAAGAAATGCACAAACCACTTTCCACCAGACATCTGCATCTTTAACTATCAGATGATACCCAAGCCTGTGTTCCTTGACAAAATACCATGAAGCACTTCCTGTGCTGCCTGAGCTAGGCCTACAGATGCAAACGCCCTGTGGGTTTCTCTCTGCCCCCAGAGCGGGAGGAGGAGGAGGAGGACTACAGGGATAGCCAACTATCTACGAAAACCTCATTACTGCTCCTCCCAAGACTACAGTTTCAGGCCCCATGACTTCTAAGCAAGGCTATGACATTGAGATCTGAGCAGCAGAATATGGCTGAAGTGATACTTTCAGGCCTGGCTCATAAAATCCTCCCTTGCCACCCTCCGTGCTCACCAACTGGATGTCAGTGCCCAAGCTGAATGTGGAAGCTACTTATTGAAGATGGCAGAACCTCTATTGGCCTGGGTTATACATCTGAGTAGACCAGACTCCAATGACAACTGGCCTTTATGTGAGCAAGAAATAAACGTTTGATGTCTCAAGTCACTGAGATTTTGGTGTTTATCTTGATGATAGCTAGCAACAACTTATACAGGAGAGGAAGAGGAACTTGACTCGCCATGGACATTCTCCCTTGAGAATCCAGGTCCAGGGCATCTTCCCCCCATGCCACCTACTCTCCCCCGACATATCAGATTGCTACACAGGCAAAGGGTTGGGAACAGCCACTGGTGAGTAGGGAGGAGGAGGGAATCTGCATGGCTATAGGAGAGAAAGGCAGGAGGACCAGACTAGGCTTTAGCCTTGAGCTGGAACTCCGTCCTTCCTCCAAGAATCTAAACCTTCTTCTGGGCAGTGGCAGTGATACTCCAGGCAGAAGGAGAAAGAGCAGCTAGCAGGAGGGTGTTATCCTAGAGGTGATCTATGTTTGGTTTTAGTGTCTCTAAAACTCAGAGAATCTAAGAACTCAAAGAAACCTTCAAGGCCACCTAGTCCAGGCTCCCATTCAAATCGTAAACTTCTTCTACAGTCAGGAGGGTGGACTGGCCTTCCCATGGACACCTCGTGATGGAGAACTCCTCCCTGCCCTCACCTGCCCAGCACACCATTGGACAGTTCTACTAGCAACCTCTCTCCCACACTAAGCTTGGGCTGCCCCCTCTGGCTTCACCAAAAAGGCTTGGTGTCATCACTCCTTGGGCCCCACAAACAAGTATCGTTCCTCTCCAACATGACAGACGTCCACATGTGCTATTTAAACATTGCTCTTAGCTGACAAACCCCACAAGGGCACAAAAATGTTCCATTCCTTCCCTATTAGATCCAGAACGGTTCATGATTTACTAGAGACAGATGGATACAGGGTAAAGTGTGCGAGAAATGGGCAGGGAGTAGATCAGTAAAGGCTGAGATCTCATGAAACTTAGTCCCAAGGTATAAAAAAACAATACAGGCCAGGCACGGTGGCTCACACCTGTAATCCTAGCACTCTGGGAGGCCGAGGTGGGTGGATTGCTGGAGCTCAGGAGTTCTAGGATAGCCAGAATAAGAGCAAGACCCCATCTCTACTGAATAGAAAATACTACCAGAGCATTATAGTGTCAGCCACTTGGGAGGCTGAGGCAAGAGGATCACTTGAGCTTGAGGTTTGAGGTTGCTGTGAGAGGCTGAGGCAAGAGGATCACTTGAGCTTGAGATTTGAGCTTGCTGTGATCTATGATGATGACCCCATACTCTACCCAGGGCAACAAAGTGAGATTCTGTCTAAAAAAAAAAAAAGAAAGAAAGAAAAGAAAACAATACAACAGAACTAATCTGCCATTTATTGAGATTCTGCTTGTGTTAAGTGCTCTGCTCTGCCTCTGTTAACACGGATGGATACTCTCCTATCTTCACAACTACGTGTAAGAAAGCGTAACTCCTACGAGCCTCAAAACTCATGCAGTTTAGTCTCAGGGCAGTGGGACTGGTCGAAGAACCTCACTCCAGTAACCAAAAGAAAAGTTTTAAATAGCTCACCACTAGCTTTGTCTCTTTGTGACCAGGAAGGGATCCAAATGACCTGATGAAAGTCCCGCCGACACCCTTCCCATCTGAGTCCTCATGGCCTGCACACCACCAGGGCTCCACCATCTCCCTACACTCTTCTTCTTTTCCACCCTTCCCAGCTCCAGTCTTCTCTCCTCTGGAGAATTTTCTCTTCAAACAGCAATGGTTGGGTACCGGGGAAGCAGAGGAGGTGGGAGAAACAGCCGGCAAGGCAGGCATCCTCTTTGGTGAGTAGTGGGAAGGAGCTAAGGATGGAAAATGAGCGTGTCCAGAATTTTGGCCCTCAAGAGGTATTATTGCCATTTGATTGGCTAAGAAAAAAGTCAAAGAGGTCAGGTGACTCCCACAGAGTCACTCAGCTAGCAAGTGGCATAGGCCAGGGTTTGAATTCCAAAGCCAGTGTCCAACCAAACCTCTCAGAATTCTTTGCAGAAGCCCAGGTGACACGGAAGGCACCACTGCTAAGCCTTCTGTGTGGCAGGCACCGTGCAGAGCCCTGTGATGGGAAAAGCAGGGACTGTGGAGTCCTTTCCAGCTCTGTAGCCCCGGGACAGCAGCCACTCCTCACAGACCTCAATTTCCTCTTTAGTGAAAAGGGAAAATAATCCCTGCACTGCCAGGTTGCTGAGATGGAAAGGCCGTAATGAGGGTTAAGTGCTTTTAACTGTAGAAGTGGGATTAGGTGAGATAAAGACCACCAGATCAGAGGGTCCGATCCCAGAGGAGCTAGTTAATCTGCCCAGGTTTGTGTCCAGGGCAGCAGGTGAGCTATGAAGGTCCCTTGCTGTCCTAGGAAAACTACTGAAAGTCACCAAGACAACAGGTATAGGTAGGGGAGCTCTGAAGAGCAAGGATATCCTCAAATCCACCATCTTGCCTGGCAACCAGGAGCTGGCACTGAGCTGCCTGACTCCAAACAGGAGTCAGGTAAGTAGAGGGCTCACATGTGGTAAAGCGTCACCCCACCCGTGCCACTGTGTCAGTGCCCTCAAGATCCCCACCCACCCCACCAAAGAGGTCTCAGTTATACAGGATCTCTGCCCTGAAGGTGTTCTCTCCTTTTTTTTTTTTTTTTGAGACGAGCCTCAAGCTATCCCCCTGGGTAGAGTGCCATGGCATCACAGCTCACAGCAACCTCCAACTCCTGGGCTCAAGCGAGTCTCCCACCTCAGCCTCCCAAGTAGCTGGGACCACAGGCGCCCACCACAACACCCGGCCATTTTTTGGTTGCAGCCATTATTATTGTTTGGCGGGCCTGGGCTGGGGATTTGAACCCGCCACCTTAGGTGTATGTGGCTGGCGCCTTAGCCGATTGAGCCACAGGCGCTGAGCCACCTGGCTATTTTTTTTTGGTTGCAGCCATCATTGTTGTCTGGCAGGCCTGGGCTAGATTCGAACCTGCCACCTTAGGTGTATGTGGCTGGTGCCTTAGCCACTTGAGCCACAGGCACCAAGCCTGCTCAGCTTCTTATTGGAGGATCTATCCAACACTGCCAAAGGAGTGTTGAAATCTCCGACTATGATGGAGCTGGAAGAAATCAAATTGCTCATGCCTGTTAGAGTGTTATATATTTATTTATTTGCTTTCTCAACCCTGCTTTTCCCAACTCTGGGAAGAACCAGGAATAGAAGGCCTATTTCTTTCCTTTTTAAGACATAATGTCTTTATCTGTCACACAGGCTGGAGTGCAGTGTCAAATCCTTAACTCACTGTAACCTCAACCTCCCAGGCTCAAGTGATCCTACTACCTCAGCTTCCCAAGTTGCTGAGATCACAGGCATGTACTACCATGCCTGGCTAATGTTTTCTAGAAATTTTTCTTTTTTAATGGGGTCTCTCTGTGTTGTCCAGACTGATCTCAAACTCGTAGCCTCAAGTCTTGGCCTTCCAAATTGTAAGGATTACAGGCATGAGCCACCGTACCTGGCCACAAACTGTTTTGTTTTGGACTCAGAGTCTGACTTTGTCATCCTTGGTAGAGTACTGTGGCATCATAACTCACAGCTAACTCAAACTCTTGGACTCTAGCAATGATCTTCCTGCCTCACCTTCCTAGTAGCTGGGACTACAGGCGCCAGCTACAACACTCAGCTATTTTTAGAGATGGAGTCTTGCTCTTGCTCGGGCTGGTCTTGAAGTCCTGAGCTAAAGCAATCCACCACATCTGGCCCCACAAACTATTTGTTAATGTTCAAGTAGGTATTAGGGTCTCTTCCCTAGGTCTCTGAACCCCTCTGATAATACATGCTGCTTTTCTGGCTTCGAGATTGCTCACAGAAGCTCATGCCTCTCCCTCTCTCTCATTGTGCATCTCTCAGGTCTTGTTCAATTTTATTTTATTTGTTTGTTTGTTTGTTTGTTTGGAGACAGTATCTCACTCTGTCACCCTGGTAGAGTGCCATGGCATCAGCTTAGCTCACAGCAACCTCAAACACCTGGACTCAAGTAATCCTTCTGCCTCAGGCTCCAAGTAGCTTGGGCTACAGCAGTGGTTCTCAACCTTCCTAATGCCCCAGCCCTTTTGTTGCAGGAAGATGAGGCCCCACGGAGAGAAAGAGCACCAAACACCATAGTTATAAGAGGAAGGGCTTTATTCATCAGCGAAGCTTACTGCATAGAAGATTTCCAAAGGCAGCGCTCCCCTACTGGCTTTGTCTTTCCCTTTTTATTGGCAGTCAAAAAGTTCCACCCCACAGGTACCCTTCTCATTGGACAGTTTGAATCAAGCAGGAGATGCTAGTCCAGCCTCTACAGAACTACAGGATTTCACAGAACTTGGAAATTTCCAGGTTCCAGGAGGTTAAGCCTATAAATTCCCCAGAGTTGAGTCATCGTGGAGTGGGCCCTGCAGGTGCATCCTCGTGGTCTCCCTGAGAAGACCTGTTCGCTGGGACCTCGCCCCTCTCTGGTATCCTCTCTCACTTTAATTATAGTTCCTGTGGGTCATGACCCACAGGTTGAGAACCGCTGCGCTACAGGGTTAAGCCACCACACCTGGCTACTTTTTCTTTTTTCTTTTACCTTGAGTATAATCTCCATTTTGTTTTTTTTATACAGACAGTCTTACTTTGTCACCCTCGGTAGAATGCTGTGGTGTCACAGCTCACAGCAACCTCCAGCTCCTGGGCTTAGGAGATTCTCTTGCCTCAGCCTCCCAAGTAGTTGGGACTACAGTAAGGTGACCAGACGTCCTGCTTTTGGCGGGACAGTCCCGATTTTTAACAATTTGTCCTGCGTCCCACGGCGTTTTAAAAAAGTCCCGATTTTTGGAAAGAATGCACTACAATCTAGGGAAGGGCAGGACAACAGGAAGGGAATATACAATTTTCAGCTGCTGAAAAGGTTAATGTAACTCCATTTGGGAACGAATAGGTTAATGTAACTCCATTTGGAAATGAAAAGGCTAATGTAAACTCCCTACTCCCCTTCTGGGCGAGGTTGCCCAGGTGGACCAGCACCCTACTCCTTTGAGCCACAGGCACCCCCCTATACATAATTTTTTTAAAATGTATTATATTTGCAAATTGTACTTATGTTGAAATTTTTTTAAAAATTACAATACTATTTTTGCATTCTATGAAAATTTTTATTGCTCCATATAGACCAAATTTTTAATCAAGAACACACCCCTCAGGGGTGTGCTCAGAGCAAGGGGCCTAAAGAATGGCTCCTCTGTTTATAACATGCCCAACAAGAAACTGGGATCATTGTGATGAGGGGCACAGAACTTGTGGCCTCTCTATCAACAAATTCCCTACATGTGAAGAAGAAGAAAAAAACGATAAAATGTATGTGGTGGATGTATGGGTGATTACTGTATAATTCTTTCAACTGTACTGTATGTTTTAAAAATTGCCTAATACATCCTTCTTAGTAAAGCATCACAAGAATGGAGAAGAATCCAATGTACTCAATCCTAATATGAAGCCAGTAGACGACCTAATACATAAAAGAAAAACTCGAATCAATTTGGGTGGGGGGACAGTGGAATGAGGGAGAGGGGAGGAAGGAGGGAGATGGGAGGGAGATGGGAGGCTTATGGTGTATGGCACAACTCTTGGGGGCAGGACACAATTATAAGAGGGGCTTTATCTAACAAATGCAATCAGTGTAACCTAATTCTTTGTACCCTCAATGAACCTGATACAATAAAAAGAAATTGCCTAATAAA
>CAUYQV010040368.1:0-48027 GCA_963574575.1 Galagoides demidoff
TCTTTCTTTCTTTCTTTTCTTTTCTTTTCTTTTCTTTTCTTTTCTTTCTTTCTTTTTTTTGTCATTTTTGGCCTGGGCTGGGTTTGAACCCACCATCTACAGCATATGGGACCAGGGCTTGACCCTTTTCAGCCACAGGCACTGCCCATGAATCTCTTTGTATGTGAAGACTTCCTCATAACCAAAATCTTATAATTACCTTTAACCCATAATTACCCACCTAAGCAGAATTATGATCTACTTATACATTCTTACTATGTCACATTGAAATGTATTTGTCTGTCTTCTTCATAGTCTAGGAGCTTCCTGAGGGAATGCTTGGAATCTGTGGCACTTAGTTCAGTAGTTATCACAGAAAGGCCTTCTGTATATTCATTTAATATTCATAAACCATGTACGGGATTCCTAGCCCTGGGCTATGTGCATATTGTTTTTTATTTAATAAACTGATTAGTAAATAGGCAAACTTAGCCAATTTAGCAAATTTATCATTAATAGCACATATCACTCATTAATACAATGAAAACAAATGTGTTAGTAGTTTATAGGTAAAGGTTGAGACAAAGAAATTATAAATGGTGAACAGGATTGTATTATCAAAAGATTGGCTTCTATAAAACACTTTAACTTAGCAGAGGAATATGGAGTATATGTAATTATGGAAAAATCATGATTTTTGGCATATTATACTTCTAGCTTGGATTAAACGTCTCAATCTTATCTAAAACAAAATGAAAGTATTATCTTAGTTACTAAGTAAACTACTTAAGAACTTCACCTATTGATATTTTCATTAAATGTTCAAAAATTGTATATAAAAATGTTTATTTTTTAAGATCTTGGTTTCCAAGTAACAACTTTTAAAATAAAAACATTCCATTGTTAAGTATGTGTGGATACCTAGCTTTACAATACTATTTAATAAGTCAGTCTTTGGTAGCAGCACGCTCCAGGTCCATATAATCATATGGTTTTTCAACATTTAAGATATTTATATAAAACATATTTATGCTCAGGCATGTGGAATTTTGTTTACAACCTAACTGCTAAGTGGATTCATATTTAAATGTAAATATCTTTGTAGAGTGCGGTGTGTTAAAATTACTAATTTTCATACTAGACATTTCAAAATTTACATGTATAATTATATTCCCTCATGCAAATAAAATCTTGGTTTTTACACTCCTGGCAAAGGTATTTATGTGTTTATCCATGCACATTCAATATGCAAGCAAACATTTGGATTTCCATACATACATATTTATTGTGTTTCTGTGCTTGTTGCTTTTGTATAGCACATGATATACATCTTGCTTTTCAGACGATACGCACTATTATGTTTGACCATTATCAAGTCTGGAGAGGGCAAGTCTGTCATTTGTTTATAGTAAGCGAATTTTATGAGTTCCGTCTCTTAAGACTATGGGCGGTGATTTTGAAAGGATTAAAAGTATCACTTACGTAAAGCGTTCAGCAACCTTTATTTCTAAAATGGCACTCAAATATCAAATACACATTTAACACATATTTAAATTATATATTTTAAGAAGCTTTTATAAGAAGGAACTGCTTTGGGCAGGATATGTTTTGGGAATTCTCAGGCCTGGACACTATATTTTGTCAGCTCTGCAAATAATATAAAGATACAAAAAAAAAAGATCTGTGTTTGTTATGTACAATAGGCAACCACACGGTTTCCCACTCACATATGCTGTCGGGAACACGGAATATGTTAGAGCCGTTCTGTGCTCAACTCTTCTAACTACACAGTCTTGGTGTTGTCATAATACATATTTAGCTTCTAAGATTGATAGATTGCTTCAGTGAACAAGTCTATACAGCATTTTTTTCTTATCTGAGTCAATGTTTTCCTCAATGCCGTGAAGTAAATTAAAATAAAGTGTTTAAATCTACTGCTTACGATAAAGAAGACCAAATCTCATTCTCATAAATGTGAAATACAGCTTGTCCTGTTCCTTTCACTCAGCAGAAATGCTACCACAAGGTTTTGCCAGTTAAGTCTAATATGTTGACATTTATTTTTGCTGCAATAAATGTTAGGATTATATTTTTGTATTAAATTCTGGCATTTTTAAAAGATCACGATGACAAGTAATTTATTCCTCAAATCACTCTGGTTTGTTTTTACTTTTTGAATATGGATTTGACCATGTGTCTCCAAGGCACAGTACAAAGCATATTTCATGTTTTGCAACCTATTAGTTTGATTTAAATCCACTTTTTCCATCTGGGTTTACGCAAGCCTTCCTTGATGTTATTTGCTCTGAATTATTGCCCAGAAATAATCACACTGAATCCAATTTTACACTGGCTGTGTGGCCTAACACGCCTGTCACTGGAACGCTTTAAGGTTTTTATAGTTTGTTTCAATGAAGGCAATTTCTCAAATATTCTACATATGAATATGTAATATCCTGTTTTGACAGTCATTTGAAAAATTTTCCTGTACCCTTTCTTAAATAAGGAATGAATTTGATGACATATCTTCAAAATGAAAATTATTCCAGAGAAAGTAGAACAAACCAACACATAAAAATAATGGGTTTTGCATATTCAGTATAAAATCCACATATAATAGTTTGGGTCAATCTAAATGTAATTTGAATCAAATCTCAAATAGGAATGATTTAGCGCTGAAAACACTGATACAGTTCATTTTGCCCTTTGAAGATTTATTTCTTTTAGTAATACAACACCTAAAATAGAAAGTAAATTTGAGTGGTAATTCCCCCACCCATAGTTTTAAAGGTATATCTTTTTTAAATCTCAGTGAGGAGTGAAATAGGACAGTCTTCAAAGTGTGTAATAAATCTAGATAATCCAGACATAAACCTTTGTCTTTTGTTTTTCCTTTCTCATTGATGGATAGTTTCAGTTCATATTTTTCACAGGGAAATAAAATCTCCCTTGTTTTTATCCCCATTTAGTCATTAGTTTTCCTTGTCCTTTGGAGAAAACCTGAATTGTTTAATAAGTACCCCGTTGTAATAGAATGCATTTTCATCCTCATATAAAAGTCCAGAAAACTTTTATTGGTTAGTTTGCACAGTAAAATTGAGGATGGTTGTTCTTCTCTACAGAAGTCTAATTTGCATTCCGACTGGTGCTACTTACTAATCTCCTGGAACTTAATGTTTGCTAACTATAAACACACAAGTTGGCAATCTTTTCTCTTTGAAAAATAGGTATGTGTTGTTTTCTTGTGATAAGCTTACTTTCAGACTGTTTTATTGTATGATTAGAATCAAAATCTCTATTGAAGAGTTTTTGAGGATTAATTCAAATATTTTAAAAAATATTCCTAAGGGACTTGAACATGAAAGCAACACAGTGTTCTAAATTACACATCTGGTCTCTCTCTTTATTTCTATCAATAAAATGACTTGGCAAGGTGAAAAGGACAGCTATGGCCTGGATGATTTTGATAGGGATTAAATTTCTGGAGTTGAGGTCAAATAGACACAGATAAAATGAAATGGAGAAATAAGATGATAATTTCTGTTATTTTAGACTTACAGTTTTCAGTCACATTGTTTAGATAATTGAGAAAATGTCCCCTTTATCTTGATTTATTTAAATAATTACCTTAATTCTCCTTTTTATCCTTTTGCTATGGATAAAAATGTATTTTTATTTTAAAATCTTATCACTACATTATTAGAATATATTAAGTAGAGTCCTATTTAATTATCACACATGTGGAGATGATCATTTAAATTACATTGCCTTGCATACCATGAACAACTTTTGTCATGTGTGAATTTTCTACCGACTTGATCAATTTATTGTCTATGATTTTAATTCATTTTTTTTCTAGTTTAAAAAAAATCATGAGTTGCAGCCAGACCTGGTGGATCATGCCCATTATCCTAGCACTCTGGGAGGGTGAAGTGAAGGTCACTATTATACATGTAACTTTGACTGAATCTGTACAAAGCAAATTATATAACCAAAACGTATATAACCCTTTAATATTCTGAAACAAATAAAGAAATAAAATACAATAATGCTAATATTAGTTGTGGAACAATAGCATATAATTTAAAAATAATAAATGATTATATATTGTTTTTAAAATTTAAAGCTCAGAGTGGCTCTAGTCTTTTGATGGAAATTTAAGGAATTATAAAATGGGGAACTTCAAATACTAGGAAAACCAGGCATTTATCAAGTATATTAAAATAAGTGTCATAGTATATTTTCCTGCCATTGTCATTGAAATAAACTTTAATTCCTCTTCATCTGTGAGAATTAATTTCTTTACTCTTTTAAGAGTAAACTTGACCAGTTGTTTCGAACATCTAATTTCATGAGAAATTTGTCAAAAATCTCATTTTGGTAGTACTCTAAGTTTTTCTTGATTTTATTAATGCTTTTATTCCAACATAATAAATATTTCTAAATGAATATAACATCAAACTTTTGAATTATCAGACAGATATATCGTCACATATATGTAGAGAGACCCTTGCTAAGACTCTCTATGATCTGGAACTAAATTGCAAGGAGTCTATTTTACATGTGCTTTCTAAGAACTTTCCAAATTTGGGGAGTTAGGTCATCAATGGAGTGGAGGAAAAACATCAAATATGGTACTGACAATTATGTTTATTGGTGATTAATAAATTCCAGTTGAGTAGATCCTTCTCCAGTTGCATAAAGCTGCCTGTTTCCTACATCTTATTATTTATTTTTTTTTAGAGACAGAGTCTCACTTTGTTGCCCTTGGTAGAGTGCTGTGGCGTCACAGCTCACAGCAACCCCCAGCTCGTGGTATTAGTCGATTGTCTTGCCTCAGCCTTTCCAGTAGCTGGGAGTACAGGCACCCACCACAATGCCTCGCTATTTTTTGTTGCAGTTTGGGCCATCCCGTGTTTGAACCAGACACCCCTGTTAGATGGGGCCCTACTCACTGAGCCACAAGTGCCACCCACCTACATCTTATTTTTTATATCTCTTTTTAAATTAATCATAAATTCATATTCTCTTTTATCTATGTTTTATATAGCAAAAGGAAGAAGTGCAAGATAGGGAAATATTTATAAAAATTACATGATAATATTGTTTAGAATCATATTCCCATTTGTCTGTGTGTATATTTATACCAGTTTCTGTTCTAGCTGTTCTCGATCCCTTATATTTCTATGTAAAATTTAGGGTAACTATCAATTTCTAAAAAATGTCCATTGTAATTTTGATAGGACTTGAGCTGAATGGATAGATTAATTTGGAGATATATGCCACTATTGGGAATATTAAATCTGCTGGAGTTGTCTGGGGCAGGCACCTGAGTGATGAGTACTGGAGAACTACGCTTTCCAAGATAAAATTATAGCTTTAGACTTAGATTTATGTGGAGAGAAAGCCCTAATTTGTTGGGTAAACTGTCTCAGAGTAGAGTTTGGGTTATGATCAAGTGCCCGCAACTACTATTGTACCTGAGATTTACTAGACTTTCATAAGGGACCGTTTTTTCCATTTCCTTTATGACTTAAGGGCAATTTACAGATTCTTTAAGTGATTGTTTTTTTGGTGGTTTTCTGTTTTGTTTTCCATTTTGTTTTGTAGTTTTTACCAGTTAATGGTCCTTGCAGTGGGGAGATGGCCCATAGAACTCCTCAAGCCACAATACCAGAACAAAGTGACAGTTTTAAGTTACCCAGTTGATGAAGGTTGAAGCCAGAGTGGGCTGGTTTTAAAAGCCAATGAAAATTAAAGAAGTGACCTAAGCAAATATATGTAATTGTAGTGACTTTGGAACAGCTGTGAGAGCATAAAGAGTTCAAAATTGTTTCTGTTTCATTTTACGTTACATGGGAGAAATTTGAGCATGTGAGCATGTGTAGATAATAAGAAAGTTGTAGCATCACAAGAATGGAGAAGCAAGAATTCAACATACTCTATTCTAATATGAAGTCAGTAGATGAGCTAATACAACGTGGGAGGGGAATGAGCAGGTGGGAAGCGGGGAGGTGGAAGGGGGATGAGGATCACAGTGACTCCCACTCCTCTCGAGGGTGGGACACAATTATAAGATGGACTTTATCTAACAAATGCAAAAAGTGTAACCTAATTATAAATACCCTCAATGCATCCTCGACAATAAAAAAGAAAGAAAGAAAGTGTTAAACACAAGACTGATTTAAGTTCATAAGTTTGGTAGCCAAAAGTCGAGGAAGTGGTGAGTTAACGGCTTCAATTTTCCTCATGAATTTTCAGGCAGGATCATTTGCTGGGAGCCAGAGGAGAGAACAAGTCACAATTTGGAGGTGGGATGTAGACAAGGTTTGATATCCTTAGCGTTGTCAATGGACTGGAACCTACCAGGAAAAGGCACTCAAACCCCCAGATAGTTTTGGAGGTACAGCTGAGGTTGATGGGCATGGATTTCAAATTTCACTGATTTAAATATTTTATCCCAAAGCTCACAACTCACTTGTTTGACACATCCTGAAAACATTTTAAACAATGAATTTAGGGCCTGTCTTTGGTTTATTGAATTTAAAGGATTTGTTTCTCCTTTAATATTGAAAAAGAAAACAAATTTGCATCAGCATGGATTCTCTGGAGTTGCAGAATTATATTAGGTTTCTACATGAATTTCCACATTGATTTATGAAGTACAGACTTAGTGTGGGGGCCTTGAATAGGTCATGCTTAGGGCAACTTCCTTGCATTACAAACTAATTCTAATACCTTTGTTTATACTGTTTATGAGCACCAATGAAATCTTTTTTGACACTGATCTAGTGGTGAATTTTCAATGTGAAATCATGTGAGTAAGTTCATGGTACTTGTTCCTGATATCCATGAAATGGATTATAAAGCCACTAGAGAAAATATTTCTACTTACTACCTCTCTTTTATGGTACTCAAAAATCAAATTAGTCACCACAGCGATTCTTGTTGTCACCATTGACAAGTAAAGAGAGAAGTGTGGTAGCTGATGAGTAACAAATTGCATTTCCTTTTTTATCCTGGGGGCATTGGGCACATGATGTTTCTCTCTTTTTTCTGCTAATTAGAAATGGATAACTCTCCGAAGGCTTTGAGATTGGATTCAGCTTGGATAAGGTTTATCTGGCTGTCAAATTGATACACGGTATGAAATGAATCAGAGTCACTTACATCTTCTCACCTAACTGTATTAGTGCTTCTCTTGCACCTAATGATCCCAGCCTGTCTTCTCTCTCTGTCATTATTCTTCACTGTGTCATTATTATACCAAAGTATTATAATCCACTATGGATTGTTCTACTCTGACCTTTCTTTCAAATCTCACTTTAAGCCCAAATATTTTTTTCTTTTTTTCTGTCTTACAGGCAATAGTTTGGAGCAGCATAACACAGAATAACTTGAGACTCAAGAACCTAAAAATGAGATTGTCCTGAGACAAAAATTCACAACCTAATAATGTATCATTATTAGCCAGATGCAAATTCTTCTTGATGTCACAGAACAGCCACCAGGAGAGAGAGGGCCTCTGACTTGTTCACTTATCTAAATAGTGTCCTATGATTACAAAGGAATTGATGCAGAATAAGAGAATGAAGTAAAGGATCTGGCAGTTGTAGAGGTATAGACCACTGAAATTGGAGAACATATCTTAGAAATTCTGCTAATATCAGTTGTGTCAATTAACATGTATATATTGATTATGTTGGGGCTCACGATACCCCAAAATGAAAGCCTCAGGAGCACTCTCAGAAGCAAGTTTTCTCTCCTACTCTGTTCTGCTCTCCAGGCACGTCATAGAAACTAGACTCCTAGTTCTTGAAGGTCAGTCATAGGATCCAGAAACCCATTTCCCCAAAGGCGGCCATAAAACCTAAAATTATGACTCTAAATTTCTCCCATATATTTGTGTAAGGATGGTTTATAAAGAAACTTTCCGACCTGAATTGTTTGACAGTAAGTAATAAGGTCCCACATTTCAGAAAGGGTTCTACCCCGCCCTCAGAAAGGAGGAACGTGGCACAGACAGGCCAAGAGAAATCTGAAGTGAGAGCCCCCCGGGAGCAGCCCCCATCAGTCTGTTTCTGTGAGCTCGCACCCTGTTGGCCCAGTCACAGTTCTACATGGCTGTCCCTGCTTCACTGGATTAAAGCTTGCAATTGCATCCAGGTAGTTCCCGTGTTTCCTTGGGGGAACAAATACAACTGTAATAAATAAACATCTTATCTTTTTTTCTTGCTAATCTGTCTATTCTCATAGGAACATTGGCCATGACCCTTATTTTGGTGAGGAAAGTTATCATTCTTTATCCCACCCTAACCCTATTATATAGGTGCTTGTTGAGAATTACTTTAAGTGATACTCATAGCAGCCCAATGAGGCAAAATGTTTTGTTGTTGTTCTTTTCCTCTTCATTGTGCTTGGTAGATAAGAAGACACAGGCTGGAAGATTTTAAGCCATTAGCTCAAGAATCTAGAGTCAGTAAGTGGTGGAAATGAGCTGGAATTATCGACCCTGTCATCTACCATTTCTTGGACTTTGTGAAGTGAATGGAGGGGAGAAGGAAGAAGACTTTGTCTCATCATTCTCATACATGTAACTAGAAGGGAAAATTGGTTTTTCCTAACTTCCTTAGTTCTGATAGGGATCAAATGAATAGTATTACAGGAAATGCAATTTGCTCAAATAAATATTTTGTGTATTCAAATCTCAGAGCCTCTTGACCTTAAGTTAATACACTTGAGATGCACTAGTAGGGTATGTGCTGGCGAGAGCACACTTGATCTTATCCATTCTCTCCAGATCAGTGTGGCTTTGAGAGAACATTTGAAAGGATGACAAGATTTGATGGTAACATGCCAGACAGCTGGGCTGTGCAACCGGTCATGATAAAAGTCAAGTATGCAAATAATTGAGCAAATATCCACCAGCCCAGAGGTGGGTTTATGAATACTGATAATTTAAGGAGACCTGGAACTACCATCACAGTTGTCACCAATGTTTCCTCCCAAAGACAAATTTCTTTTCACTTCTGAGTATGCTTAATTTAAAAATAACACAGTGTCTCTGGTGGACATACTGATACTTCCCTCTAGGACCACACAATGATGTTGAATAAATTGTAACTGTCTTCTGTTCATGATTTCTATGTATGGAAATTAAAGAGAAGAATTATAATTCTTTCAACTTTTATGTGTTAAATTTCATAGAGTTTTAATTAATATTTAAATTTTGGTTTGAATTACTATATGTATTTTTTAATTTTCTCCCTGTTAGTTTTAAATTATTTAAGTGGTATTACCTACTGAGATTATTTGTGGTTGCAAATCTCAAGAAAAAAAAAAAAGTTGTTAGAGCTGTGTCTTCCAATTTGTTTTGACTCATGGCATAATGACAGTCTCTGTGGGCTACTGGGGAGAAGCTGCCCAAGGCTTCACCGCCTTTGGACCATGATTTGTGGGTAGATCATGCTAATCTGGCTCAGTGTTTCCCAAGCTATGTGGACAGTAGCAATACTCATTTAAAATAATATTTAGGGAGTTAGAATGAGTTAGAAACATAAGGAATCATTGACATCAGTTGATCACAAATATGATGTTTTATATCAATAAGACTCAATATAACTTTTTGTTAAATGTCCATTTCTCCTGATTGAAAAAAAAAAATCTTGTTCAAAGTAAATCACTTACTTCTTAAGGCCAGGTGCAAGGGCTTAGGCCTGTAATGCTAGCCTTCTTGGAAGGCCAAGGCAGGTAGAATGCTTGAGCTTAGGAGTTCAGGACCACCCTGAGTGAGACTGAAATGACTCTACTGAAAAAAAAAAATGCTAGGCATTGTGGCAGGTGCCTTTAGTCCCAGCTATGTGGGAAGTTGAGGCAAGAGGATCTCTTGAGCCCAGGAATTTAAGGTTGCTCTGAGCTATGATGCCATAACCCTCTACCCAAGGTGACTCTTTCCCCCCACCCAAAAAAAAAAAAATCTACTTCTGACTTAAAGAATAATCATTATTGGGTGGTGCCTGTGGCTCATTGAGTAGGGTGCCAGCCCCATATACCGAGGGTGGCAGGTTCAAACCTGGCCCCAGCCAAACTGCAACAAAAATAGCCAGGTATTGCGGCAGGCACCTATAGTCCCAGCTACTTGGGAGGCTGAGGCAAGCGAATCGCATAAGCCCAGGAGTTGGAGGTTGCTGTGAGCTGTGACACCACAGTACTTTACTGAGGGAGACAGAGTGAGACTCTGTCTCTATAAAAAAAAAAAATCATTATTGTTGATTTCAACTTATCCGTGAAGGATTAATTTTTCTTATACCTCCAAGTAGATTTTTTTTTGCAGTTTTTGACTGTGACTAGGTTTGAACCCTCTACCTCTGGTATATGGGGCTGGCACTCTACTCATTTGAGCAACAGGCGCTGCCCTGTAGGATTAATTTTTATCATTGCTTTGGTGAAAAGTCTACTCAAAGAATATATAACTTTTAAGTCGGATATTAAACTAAATTGCACAAAAGAAAATGTATATAACACATTTATATCTACAAAGTCTTTTATAGAAAAATACAAAATTCTAAATAAATTGGGATTAATCGGAAATGAGTATGATCTATCTATTATGTGAAAATTTGGGAAAATTCTTTAAAGGGGTTTAACTAGCTAAAAGGAATCTATCCCTCCCTCCTTCCCTCCCTCCCTTCCTTCCTTCCTTCCTTTTTTTCTTTCTTCCTTCCCTCCTTTCCTCCTTCCCTTCCTCTTTCTCTCCCTCCCTCTCTTCCTTCAAAAATAGTAATTGAATGTACACTGAAACCATGAAATGTCAGAATAGTAAGATAAAAAAATGAGATTTAACCATCCATTCATTCAATGAATTGTTTTAGCATACTTACTAGGTAACAATCTAATGTATTCTATTATTATTGGATACTATTTTATGTCAGGTTTGGAGACTCCTTTAGTGAAGAAACCCGACAAAAATCCTTAACTGATAGAATTACATTATACTTATGAGTGAAATAAAGAAATAAATAAGAAATAAGAAATTACATATCGTATTAGAGCCCAGTAGAAACTATAATGGAATAAACAGAAAATATAGGTTCTGAGGGGTAATGGGAGTGGATTTTTTAATAGAGGTTCTGGAAATGCCAAGGTAGGGCTGGGCATGTTTGAGGATATTTAAGGATGCCTGAGTATCTGAACAGAGAAAACTGGGAGGAAGGTGAAAGAAATTTATAAAAAGGAGATTTTATAAGGTGTTGAGATCATGGAAAGATACTGACTTTTAATTTGAATGAGATGAAAGCGGTAGAGGGATTTCAACATAAAAGTAACTTGATTTGACTCCAGTATTAATGTAATTTTCCTGGCTGCTATTGTGAGAATAACAGAAATTGCATAAATTAGCAAACTAATTGGGGATATAATATGGAAATAATCCAAATAAAATTCGATAAAGGTTTGGATCTGGGTGGTACAATATGACTGATGAGAACTAGTCAAATTCTGAATATATTGTAAAGGGTTATGCTAAAGATTTGCCAAGAGATCAGATATCATGTGGGGAGAGAGAGAAACTGTAGTTACCTATGATCCCAGGGGTTATGAACTTAATACCTTTCTTCAGCTCCTGTCAACTCACGTGTTGAAATCTTCACTTCCAGGGTGATGGCGTTAAGGATTGGGATTTGGAGATACATACGACGTGACAGTCAGCCCACATAAATGGGATTTGTGTCCTTATAAAAGGGCTCTCTAGCCCTCCCTGTGTCACGTGAGGACACAATAAGAAGACAGCAGTCTGCAACCAGGAAGAGGGCCCTTACCAGCCCCTGACCATGCCAACACTCTGATATTGGATTTCCCAGCACCAGAAGTAAGATAAATAAATTTATTTCTGTTGTTCATAAGCCACCTTGTCTATGGTATTTTTCTTGTAATAGTCAAGCAGAGTAAACATCAAATTTCTTATCCAGCACATTTGGAGGTGAAAATGCAATTGATTGAGATAAAGAAGAAAATTAAGCATGATAACAGAGGGGTTGTATTAGAGTTTAGTTTTGAGCACTCTAAGTTTGAGACATCGTTATACACCCAAGTGTAAATATCATTTTGGTGCTGGTGTTCTATTCCATGAAGCTCTAGGGAGAGATGTCTGTATGGACACACATTTTATAGAAAGCAGTGTATAGGAGGCAATTTATGCCATTAGGCTTTGGGATATGACTGTGGTTTGTTGTAGACAGACTTTTTTTTGTGAGTGACACAGTCTCACTTTGTCACCCTCTATAGAGTGTTGTGGCATCACAGCTCACAGCCACCTCCAGCTCTTGGGCTCAGCCTCCTGAGTAGCTGGGACTATAGATGCCTGCCACAACACCTGGCTATTTTTTCTTGCAGTTTGGCTGGGCCTGGGTTTGAACCCACCACCCTTGGCATATGGGGCCGATGCCCTACTCACTGAGCCACAGGCACCACCCTAGACAGACTTTTTTATTTTTAGAAAATCCAAAGACTGAGATGTTAGTAAAGAGATAGCAAAGAGATGAAAAAGAAGCAACGAAGGAAAACCAAGAAGATCAGTTAAAGGTACAAGAGGAAAATCATGCAATAGTGTGCTGGAGACCAAACAGAAAAGTGTTCAGGTGGGTTCCAGGCTTTCTCAAGTAAGATGAGACTCTGGGCTCAGCACCTGTGGCTCAATCGGCTAAGGCGCCAGCCACGTACACCTAAGGTGGCGGGTTCAAATCCCCAGCCCGGGCCGCCAAACAACAATGATGGCTGCAACCAAAAAATGGCCAGGCATTGTGGCAGGCGCCTGTGGTCCCAGCTACTTGTGAGGCGGAGGCAGGAGACTCGCTTGAGCCCAGGAGTTGGAGGTTGCTATGAGCTGTGATGCCATGGCACTCTACCCAGGGGGATAGCTTGAGACTCCGTCCCAAAAAAAAAAAAAAAAAAAAAAAAAAAGATGAGACTCTGGGAATGGTCATAGATCTACTTGGCAACGTGGAGCTTACTGACCTTTTGATAAGAGAAGTTCCAGAAGAGTAAGAGAGTAAAAAGATGACTATAGAGTGAGTTTAAAGAAATAAGTTGAAAGCAGCAAAGATAGAAAACTACTTCATATTGTTTTATTACAAAAAAGAAAAAGAGAGAAATGGTACAATGTTGGGAATGCAATGCAGCATCGGGAGAGTTTTTATGTAAAAGAAAACACATGCAAGCTGGAAATAGTAACGTCATAGACCCAGGAGACAGCAGAGGAAATTTCTGCTGCAAATTTCTTGAATGGGAGACAGAGACCAATACCAGGGAGAAAGTTGAAAGTTTATCCTCGTGGACAGTTTAGAAGAATAGACCACTGGATAGAACACATAAAGCTTCTGGAAGCTTTTTCTCTTTGCTTTAATTGTCATTGATGTATAAGAAGCAAAGTTTGAGTTAAAGAGAGAATGAATGGGAAATATGGTTGGAAGCTTGAGAACAAAAATATTACATATGAAATCATAATCTAGAGAGGAGAAGGAAAAATGTAATCAAACAGGGTAATTCTCAAGGCAGCATCCAGGACCTCCTAGAAATTATTGATCATGAATATAAGTGATGTCCATCAGCAAGTTTGTTTTTCTCAAATTCTCACCTTCATGTTGAAAGTACAGAACGCAGAGAGTTCAGTTTGGGCTTTATGATATAATGCTGCTACCACGCCAATCGCTAAGCTGTCTACCTTTGGACCTGTTTATTTGCATGATAGTGATAAATCCTCAGTCCATTTCAGGTCTCTGATGTGATATACAGATACTTTCTTACCTTTCCTGAATATAAGTTATAGCCAGTGAATTCAAGCAAGACCCAATACAAAATGAAGCAATATAAATACTGAAAAGTTAAACTTAGAACTCTCATTTGCTGACAAAATTAATTCCCAGGAAGTCCTCAAAAATCTCCTATAAGGTATTGTAAGCACAAAGTATTCTTATTAGTGAATTCAAAAACATTCACAAATATACAAAAATCAAAAGCTCACCAGGAATCAATAAAAATTTTTAAATATGCAAAAACCCTTTTATTTAAATGAGTACAGGTACAACATTATTGTTACAAACTATTGATGACGATCTATAAATATAATCAATTATTGACACATGTCAGTTCATTTTTAAATTCAGTCCAATAGAAGTGCAAAGCATTCCATGTGATGGTGCTGCTATGTACTCAAATGAACCAATTTGTTCCACTTTCTCCTCTCTAACTGCATAAGTTTTGAACTAACACCTGTTGCAATAACCAAATAATATTATTTATTTTCTGTTTATTTTGAATAGATTTCCCCTTTCTTAAATTTTTTTATAAGTGTGATATTTTATATCTTACATATAATGCTTTACTTATTGCCAGATTTGATCCTCAGAATATTGCTATATTAGGAGACTTTAAAATATCATAGAAAATGTACATTATGAAGAAAACTATGCATGCATTGCAATTTTTCTTTTTGCAAAAAGACAAAATCTGTTCTAACTGGACCTGTCTGAACAGGTCTAATTTGAGCCACCAGGAAGGATGAGGCATCAGTATGAAATGAGCCCCTATCAGGGCAACAGGATTCTGCCAAAATTGAACAAAAGAACAAAAACCAAGTTTACGCTGAAGCTTGGGTGGAAGAATAATGAAATTATCAGTTTTCTGAAAAATTAGTGGCGATGATGCTTCTTGAATCAGCAGGTTAGAAACAGATATCTCATTTTCAGAAATAAAGAGATGATGTTGAAAAAAATTCCTGCAGGGTCAGATAATCCACATCAATTTCAAAGGGAAACATTAATGTTGGTTTGCCTGAACTGGAGATAAATTATAATCAACACCAAAAAGCAGCCAACACCATAGACATTGCAATTAGTTCAGCTTACAAAATTCTATCTGAAAAATTGAGCAAACTTGGTGAGTACCAAAACTTTCATGTGTAGATCAGCTGAAGAATAAAGCAGAAGTTTCAATAAAAATTTTTAAAAAGTGAGGTTGATACTGAAGTATTTCTTTGAGAAATTTTAACAGGAGATGAAACATGGCTTTACCAGTAGGATCCCTAAGAGAAAGTATAACCAAAGCAATGGCTACTGAGAGGCAGAAGTGGTCCAGTCAAAGCAAAAATGAATCAGTTAACAGCAAAGATCAGAGCCATACTTTTTTTTTTTTGGGGGGGGGGGTTGGGTAGCATTTGTGGGATAGTGGTGAGTATAGCTCCCTTCCATAGTTTTTTGGGATGTTCAAAGAATTTTGGTTGTTGACTTTCTAGAGGGACAAAGACTGATTATAACTGGCTCTTATGAGACTGTTTTGGGAAAGTAAGTGAAAATTTCAGAGAGAATCACCTGGGGAAGCTTCAGCAGTGAGCCTTTCTCCATCACACAATGGTTCTTCTCATTCCTCTCATCAAATAGGAGCAATTTTGTGAAAATTTCAATAAGAAATCATCAGGTTTTCACCTTAAAGTCCTGATCTGGCTCCTTCAGCCTTCTTTTTGTTCCTTAATCTTAAAAAATAATTTTAAATGACCCTCACGTTTGTTCAGTGAATAATGTAAAAAAGACTGCTTGTCGAGGTTAGATTCTCAAGACCCTCAGTTCTGTAAGGAGCAGACTAAATGGCTGGTGTCTTTGCTTATAAGTGTGTCTGAATTTGAAGCTTATGTTGAAAAATAAAGTTTATATTTCTTATTTCTGTCTTTCAATTATATTTTACAAATGTTTTGAAGTCAATGCATTGGCATTTTATAGAAGAGGAAGTCACACCAAATATAGCTGATTTTATTAATGTAAATTAGCTAGCAAGTGGTCATAATGAAATTGAAATATATGACCTCTGATTCTAAATTTTATTGTCCGTTGAATAAATAATTTATTCTTCTCCTTGGCTAATGGCTTTCCTCACCTTGTGAGCACATAGAAGGAAGAACTTCCCAGCTCCAACTGTGGCAGAGGAGGGCTGTGTAAATGAGCAGCGACAGGTGCAGTTACCATCTAATAGCTGCCTAAGAGCGTCCCTTTCCATATGGTGCTGTGCCTGGCAAACTTGAACATAGTGTATGTCTTTTTTTTGTTTTTTTCTCTTTTTTACTACCTTTTTTTCATTTTTTATTAAATCATAGCTGTGTACATTAATGCAATCATGGGGTACAGTGTACTGGTTTTACATACAATTTGAAATGCTTTCATCAAACTGGCTTACACAGCCTTCATGGCATTTTCTTAGTTATTGTGTTCAGACATTTATAGTCTATACCTAGTAAATTTCACATGTACCCTTGTAAGATGCACTGTAGCTGTGGTCCCACCAATTACTCTCCCTCCACCCATGCCCCCACTTCCCTGCCCTCCCTCTCCCCTTTCCCCTTCTTCTTGGGCTATAATTGGGTTATAGCTTTCATAAGAAAGCTATAAATTACTTTCATCGTAAGACTGAGTCCATTGAATACTTTTTCTTCTGATCTTGAGATACTTTGGTAAGAATATGTTCCAGCTCCACCCATGTAAACATGTAAGAGGCAAAGTCTCCATCTTTCTTTAAGGCTAAATAATATTCCATGGTGTACATATACCACAATTTATTGATCCATTCATGGGTCAATGGGCACTTAGGCTTCTTTCATGACTTAGCAATTATGAATTGGGCTGCATCTAAAAATAGACCTGTCACTTGATCCTACAATTCCTCTACTAAGTATATATTCAGAAGACCAAAAATCGTATTACAACAAAGATATAGTGTATGTCTTTTAAGTGACTACTTAGAGACATTAGTTGTTTGAGGGACAAAGATAGGTCATGTCTTTTAACCCACTATTTGGAGACATGTACTGCTTGAGGGACCTGGAAGCTGCCCCATAACAGACATGTAGCATTTAGAAGATGTAAAACTTTGTTGTTTAAGCCACTGGGATTTAGAGTTGTTTATGTTTTCAGCAAAATCCATTGACTATAACTGCCCATCTATTGGTGGGTTTTCCATAATTCAGACTTATAGTTTCTATGTATATATTTTTAAATTTCATTAAAACTCCTAAATTCTATTTAACTCACGGCTATCTATTTCATAAGATGATGGCAACAAATACAGTTTTATTTGGAAAACAATGTAAAATTGCTTTTTATATTTCAGGGAAAAAAACTTTCTTTAACCAGCAGAGAAGATGTGCCTTTATCTACATTTTTATATCAGTCTATTTATACTTGAAACTCGTAATTTTAAACCCTGAAGGTATGTGAAATAGCTCAGTAGTTTTCAAGAGGAAAATACTCTTAAATACCATTTCAAAGTATAATTATTTTAAATGTTCATATTCATATAGATACATATATCCTGTAACATGAATGGTATTGAGAATAGTCCCTCTTCATGGTAGCCCAGAGCCAAGCTTTGTAAAAAGGCATATGGCTCAGCCACCAGGGGGACTGTGGACTGAGGAAAGTCAATCACAAAAGTCTAGAAAGAAGAGAAATCATGACAGTCGAATATGAAATTCAGAGGATGTGCCCAAGGACATTAATGCTAGGTCTCAGATCAGACCATGCTATCAAGTACCCTTTCCTAGCTAGAATAAAGGTTGTGGCTAATGTCTTAGCAAATAGTATAAAAGCTATTTAATTTCAATTCAATAAAAGCAATTTCAGTTTTTTTTTTTTAAAAAACCCAAAATATCCTTTTTTTCCTGGAGTGACATCAACTCTATATTTTTGTTCTGGCTTCTGTATTTCTGGTCACTACACACATTGAGACCCAAAGGAGAAATACAAGGTGGTTTGGATACTGTACATTTTGTCGTTATTTTTAATGAACAGTATCTGCGTACCTGCTTTATTTCTTCATAATTTCAGCATCTGTGTAATGACTTTTGTGCTTTTTTATTTGCTCAGGGGCCACAATGAGTCTCCCTGATTGCTTCATTTGCCGTTATAGCACCTGCTATGCAATTTTGTATTTTTGGATTCAAAGATGTCATATGTAAGGGATGAAGGTTTTCGGTTCACGAAGTATTTCCATACACTGTACCCAATTCTGAATCTGCTCAGTTAGTCTAACCCTTGCAGCACATGTTTCCAAAACCTCTACTGTGTACTCCCCAGCTCTTCTGCTGGCACTTAAGTCAAGACATGTCCCTCTTTTCAAACATACTGCCTAGTGCCTTCTCATCCCCCTCTTCACTGCATGAGGCTGTAGTGGCTCATCTTCAGATATCTCCAGTGTTTCAAAAATGAAAAGAAGACTACAGGTATTATAACAGTTCTAGCTGATAACAAAGTTCTTCAGGTATTTTTTCCCTTTGAAAATAAAGGGTATTTCATAACATAGTTGATTCATAGAGAAACCTTCACAACTTTATGATTCCCCTCAACTCAAGGAGTGCATAATTTAGTCCCTGTCCTCCAACAGTCCCTTGTAGGTAGAAGTTTCTATGTAGAAAGGTCTCTGCTCCATTTATTTGCGTGCAACCAAAATTAACCCTGGCTGCTACAGGCAGTGTCCAGAAATAAAACAATTACAGATATGTTAGAGGCACACTGTAGCATCTCATGAAAAAACTAAGGATAGGGATAAATGCCCTAATTGGACTGTTAAATAGAATAAGAGCTGCCCCAAACCTGGGAGTGGATCTCCTGGCCTTCCCTTGTCTCTGGTTTACTTTTGCCCCCCATCCTGACAATCCTTTTCCGTTTCTTGGTTCACATCCGTGCACAAGGCCATCCACTGTAACAGTGATACATTCAACCCCAGCCACTAAGAGGAAAACAAACATCTGCTTCTCTTTAATACTTTGTAAATTCCCGGGGAAGATCGCTAATTTGCCCACTTCTGTGGTTTGGTATTTGACCCCTCAAAACCTCATGTTGAATTTGATATTTGATCCCAATGTTGGAAGTCGCGCAGGCCTAATGGGAGGTTTTTAGGTCCAGGAGGCTGATCCCTCATGAGTGGCTTTGTGCCATCCTCAAGGAAACAAGTGAGTTTTTACTCTGCCAGTTTCTAAGAGAGCTGGTTGTGAAAGAGAGCCTAGCACCCCCTCCCTCTGGCCGCCTCTCTTGCCTATGATCTTTGCAACAGGCCAGCCCGGCTTCACCTTCTACTGTGATTGGAAGTGGCTCAAAGCCCTCACCAAAAGCCCATGCTCTTGCCATGCTTCTTGGACAGCCTGTACAACTGTAGACCAAATAACCTTCTTGTCTTTATCAATTGCCCAGCCTCAGATATTGGTTTATGCTACCACAGATGGACTTAGACACCCACCTTAAGCCAGAGGGTCCCACCGCAGCCCCATTCTCCTAATGGTGGGAAGTACTAGAACTGTGTGAGGAGGGAGGTTGAAGTCTCTAGAACATCAGTGGTCCTGGAGGAGAAGGTAATGCATGCCGGGAAGAAGTGTAATGCCATTCACAATTCAACAGTCTCAGTGATTCCAGAATCCTGTTGACCTCTCCAGTCTGAGAAGACCTTCTTTATCCATTGTACATATTTTCTGTGCATAGCTGAGGAAATATACAAAACATAGGAAAATATACTTTCATTAAGGGCTGAGCAAACTCTCGAATCATCCTTTCTATGAAGTGTTGGAAGGCCAATGATATTATGGGTCAAATCATGTCCCCTCAAAAATTCAAATACTGAAGTCATAATTTCCATATCTGGCTTTATTAGAAAAGATATTGTTGAAGATGCCTTAATAATTAGGTAAGATAAGGTCATTCAGAGGGAGAATGAACTTCTACTCCAATATGGCTAGTATCCAGACAAAACAGAGAAATTTAGAGATAGTCACACATAGTGAGAGTATGATGTGAGGAAACGCAGGGAGAACGTGGCAATCTATGTGCATTAAGCCAAAGAGAGGGGCCCAGAAAACAAAATTCTCTCACGGACCACAGAAGAAACCAACCTTCCAACAACTTAATCTTGGGCTTCTACTTTTCAGAAGTGTAAGTCCAGAATTATTTTTCTTCTTAAAGTCACTGATTTTGTTGTACTTTCTTATTTCAGCCATAGCAAGCTAAATATGAAGGGTTACTTTAAATTTCTCATTGTTGCTGTATCTTTTGGTGCAAGTTTATGGTCCTCTGGGTGATTATATTCTAAAAAAACCCATAGTTAGCTTATTGTTAACTCTGTTTCAACCAATTGCAGGTCCTCATCTCTGCATTCCAAGTTCTCTCTTATCGGTTTCCATATTTGGCTGCTCTCTCTCATCCGTGTGGCTCCTCTGGGATTTCCCTGCAAGGTGCTGAGAGTCTATCAGTCTTACATGAAAAGTCATATCCTCCCTGTCTTTTCTCAAAGCCATTTTCTTCCATTTGAGAGTATTTACTGTGTATCATCTGACTCAACTTCTTGCCAGGAGGTTTAATTTTAATCAGTCTTTATGACTCAAAGCATTTCTCAATTTTTTTCCTTTATGGCTTCCAGTTGAAAAAGAAAAAAAGAAATTGCCTCTTTCTATTCAATAAGAACTAAATTTTCTGATTCTCTTTGTTCTCCATTTAATCATATCTGTGAATGGGCATTTTTTTTTTCAAAGAGCAGCTTTTTTTTTAGATGACTTTGTGGAATGGAGATAATAACAAAACAGGCTATTAACATTTTTTTTCCATTTTTTTTTTTCGGTAAAACAAGAAGTTCATTAAGCTGGGGTGCAGTGGTTCATGCCTGTAATCCGAGCACTCTGGGAGGCCGAGGCAGATGGATTACCTGAGCTCGCAGGTTCAAGATCAGCCTGAGCAAGAACAAAACACCATCTCTAAAAATAGCCAGGTATTGTGGCAGGGAGGCACCTGTAGTCCCAGCTACTCGGGAGGCTGGAGCAAGAGAATCACTTGAGCCCAAGAGTTTGATATTGCTATGAGTTATGATGCCATGGCACTCTACTGAAGGTGACAAAATGAGACTTTATCTCAAAAAAAGAAAGCTTAGTATAGGCTCTCAGGTGACTTGGGATTAATGTATTATAAAATGTTTACAAGTCATTAATGATCATCCTTCCAGCCTCCAGTAAGTGGCCTCCCACGTCACTATAAACACAACACCATAGGTTAGAGATGAGGTATATTGCTTTTATATCCCACTTCCTGTGTCAGTTTATCTAACAGACAGGCCCTGTTATGTTGCAGTAGCAGCTGGAAAAGCAAAATGGCTTATAGCAAGAAAAGTTTATTTTTTATTTTCCAATAGACTCTGTTCAGGAATGAGACGTGAGGTGATAGAGTCCTACTTGTTGCCCATACACTAAGGCCTGGCAAAACGGAAAAGAAAATAAGGAATGATTCTATCATATTATAAAAAATAGACAGAGAAAGAGAGAGAGACTTTATTGGTCTTATGCAATAATCAAATGCTCTGGTGATAGTGAGACATATTACCCAAGTTCAAAATTAAGTGACCAGAAGAGGTCACATGGCCTTAGACAATTGTCAGAGTCTCTTGAGGTGCAGTCCTGCTATCAACGTGATTGGAAGGATGAACTGATATGTTTTTCAAACATAATGTAGAAAATAATTAGCCTCATCTCTTAAAAGGAATAACTGAGGCTTAGAGGACATAGAATCTTAGAAATAAAGAATTGTTACTTGAATCATTGTCTCTGCCTCCAAATTCTCATCACACCAATTTACCCCACAGATGACACCTGAGATATTCTCAGGAAGAAAACAACAAAAGATCAACATACACAGAAGAAGAATGAACCTTAACAGACCATATCAGGATGGTATGGAGTGGGATCAAAAGTGTATTCCAAAAACTAATGATATTCTACTGTGCGCTTCATACTTGGCTAATTAATTTCAGTAGTCATATCACTCGTATAAAATCCTCATATAAGTATATTCAGAGAAAAATACAGAAAAATACCTCTGTGCAAGCAGCTAGACAGTTTAATTTCTCAGAAGTGGTTTCTTTTCTTTTAGATATAATGCTGATTGAAGAGACAGAGTCAAATATAATTTATTTACGTAGGTGGAGGAAATAAAGGAACAGAACTGTGCAAGTCTCTGGCTCACACAGTCCCCTGGCTGGGGGCGAATCTACTCACATTATTGTGTCCCACGGTCTGGGCCTGTAAGGTGACCTGACTCCATCCCTGAGAAGAGCTGCAGCAGAAAGGTCCTGGCCTAAGGGTCCTAAGCATGATAAATGCATTCTCTCCAGATACAGATTTCCTCACCCTCTCCAGCTTGCCTAGTGAGCTGAAGACTGTCCTTGATGGCGGTGTTAATAGGCCTCTTTCGCCTGAAGGCAATTTTGCTTTTTCATAGTCAATAGACTCTAAAGATTTTGAAAAGAAAGCATAGCCTGAAACTTACTTTAAACATGTACCAACTTTTCTTGGTCTCGGAGAAGCTTTAACTTAGGAATGAATTCTGTTTTTCTTTATAGTGTATTTGCACACCACTCCCTTCTGCTACTTATTTGTTTATATATTTATCTATTTATTTAATTAGTTTTCTTACTTTTCTTTTCCCTCTACTTTCACAGCTCTCTTATGTTAAAATAACTCTTTAACTTCTTGGATCTTATCGACCTTCTGTTAATGCTTTTTCGCTCCTTTTCTTTTCACCATGGGTCTCCTTCAATGTGCCACGGCCTATTCTGACTGTCTGATTTCCCTTAATGCCATATCGGCTGCTTTTCAATTTTTCAAATTCTGTCTGTTGAACTTGTAACTCCCTTGAAAAGGTTTTAGCAATATCGTTCACTCGTCCATTCATCAAATACTTACTGAACACACTGTTCTGTTATAAGCAAGACCTCCAAAGTGGTAAGTCTAACAGATACAGAATAAGACCCTAGACTAACCTACTTATGTAAATAAACATGGCCAAAATGTCAGCGTGTAAACAGAAATTGGAGTTCACTCTAAAAACAAAGGAATCAACTGCCTTACACCTATATAGGTTTAACCTAGCCAAGTTTTTGTAAATACAGTTCTGTTATGTTCCTTAATTGGAAGTAGTTTTGCCTCCCAGGAGACACTGGCAGTGCGGGGATACATTTTTTGTCTTGACAATTTCAGGGTGGGAATGGCATCTGGTGGGTACACTAGGTATGCTGCCAGACACCTATGATTCACAGAATAGTCCCCCATAGCAAAGAATTATTCAGCCAAAAATGTGAACAGTGCAGAAGTGGCCTATGCTGCTCATATACAAATACGTTCACCCATTTGCCTGTTCTCTGTGGCAGCATTTCTGCTACTCTGGCAGACCTGAGTAGCTGGGACCACACTCTATGGCCTCCAGAGCCTGCCATAGTTATTCTTTACCCCTTTATAGGAAATATGCTTTGGCCACAGAAATAAAGGACGATTAAAAGAAGCCGTGAATGGTGTAACAGAGGAGCCAGGTTAAGATGGAGCTGTCATTATCAGCAAACACCGCTGTAATTAAATATTAATTAAACCAAGATTCAAAAAATTAGCGTACATTGACTAGGGGACCAGAGAAGAGAAGACTATTCCAGCTTTGGGTAACAGTTCTCTGACGGTCTTGATACAGGAAAGAACGTGACCTGGCCCATCAGCTGAACTTGGCTGCAGGAAGCTGGGAGAGAAGCTTGTGTGGGAAGAGACTAGAAAAGCCAGTGAGAGTCACGTCATGTGAAAGGTATGGAAAAATTTGGACATTTTATGTGTTATAAGAAGTATTTTCATATGATGGCAGTGCAGAGAATGGATGTCAACTTCGAATAGTTCAGATTGATGGCTCAGACTTAGTTCAGCCAGGAGAGATGGCTATAATTATATATTCAGGGGAGGAAAAAATAATGTATTTTTCAAATTGCAAGGGTCCTGTGTAGTTGAAACACTGAGGGGTTGGCAGGAAAAGCACAAGAAAGGAGGGCGGAAGCATCTTGACTTCTGTGCTAAACGTCCTGTAGAAACTGAGGAATCACGTGGGAAAAGCAGACTGGGTCCTGAGTCCAGCACACTGAGGATGTTTAGTTTATTTAATTTACTAACGATGAGGAGCAGAGGACATGAGTGTTTGGAGGAACTGGAGATAGTAAATGGAGACGTCCACATCTTAAAAACACCCTCAGGCTCCTGATAAGTCTGACAGATGTGGGAAGGAACAACAAGCTTCCAGGGACCTGGGAGTGGAACAGCAGGACTGGGTGGCTGATGGATTCATGCTTCCCAAGGGTGATGGAAAGACAAAGGCGTAAAGGGCGTGGACAGGACTGTGAGGGCAGCGGGCCCAGAGCTCAGACACCAATGTTTTGCCACAAGTCCTCCCAAGCATAAGCCCCGCTAATCTCATTGCTCAGCCATTTCCAGAGAGCAGCATCTATTCCCATAGGCCACATATCCTGTAAGGGGAAAATCAGGCTGGTTGTGCTTGCTCTGAGAGGTTGGGGGCCGGTTTCACAATGATGGAGTAGCCAGCCCTGGCACAGTGGCTCATGTCTGTAATCCTAGCACTCTGAGAGGTCAAGGTAGGTGGAATACTTGAGCTCAGGAGTTCAAGAACAGCCTGAGCAAAGCAAGACCACATCTCTAAAACTTAGGCAGGTGTGGCAGGCATCTGTAGTCCCAGCTAGTCTGAGGCAAGAGGATCACATGAGCCCAAGAATTTGAGGTTGCTGTGAGCTATGAAATCACAGCACTTTACAAAGGGTGATAAGGTGAGACTCTGTCTCAACAAAACAAAATAAAACAAAAATAAACAAAAAACTTGATATGATTCAGTAGCCAAATAATTGCTTTCAAATATACAGTTCACTGTGAGACTTTCACACACCAAGTGTCATGCAAACAACACACACACACACACACACACACACACAGAGTAAAGGGGGAGCAGAAGACCAGCACACTCACTGACAAACAGGGTGGGTTTGGATTTCCCTCTAAACACTGCCCAGACTTGCTGTGGTGAACCTGGCATGAGGGGAATTTGAGCCCTTTTACTTCCTGTCCTGTAGGAAATTGCCATGCTTGGGGTACAAAATAAAGACCCAATTTAGTTTACACATTCTAAACAGGAGGCCTATTCCCTCCCTTAATTAGCTTATCTATTACTCTAAACTGTCTATGGATTCTGAATGCAAAGCTTAGTAAGCACTGGCAAAACATTTTCTTTTTACTTTCACCCCTTCCTTGACCTAGATAGAAACTTACCAACTTTGAACCTTCCTAATATTCATTAGATGTTTTGCCTAAAAAATACTCTTTACACTTTGCTCATCTCTGTGTTCAGGAGATACCACTTTTAGAGATGATATTCAAATACCCCTTTATTTGAAAGCTGAGGAGGAGATAAATATAACAAATTTTAAGGCAGGAGAAATAAACTTTGAATCTCATAAAGATAAAGTGCATTCCATCAATCCTTAGGTAAGAGTCTTGAAATCTTTGAGGAGCTAGTAGAAATACTCAGCCTTCATACTACAATAATAATCCTCAGGTAAATGACTCTCTCAGAAAGGGAAATTTACAAGCAATCTATTTACCATTACTGAGTACTTCATATTCTTCTCTAAAGATAAATGTGCTGGTTTCAGTATGAGAAGAACTCTTACCTCCTTGGCTTAATAAATACTTTGGTTGTCAGAAAATCCCTGCCTCATTAGCTGAATAAAATTTCCCTGTGCCAAGAATTCCCCAAGTCTCACTGGCTGAATAGAATACTTGAACTTAAAACATTTTTCTTCGATTTAAAAATTTTGCTGTGACTGTACAAAAGTTTGCAAGCCCTGGTGTCTCTCCCGGATGCCCGAGACTTAACGGTAATGCTTCGTCTGGATATTTCCAAGTCAAAAGTGATGGTAGGTCAGAGGCTGCAAGACAGAAATACAGGAGGTGCCCTGGAATGAGGAACTAGGTCTCTATTGATTCCCTTGCACTATGGAGACCAGTTATAATGTCAAAGATGCATTAACACTGCTTTGTACCGGATTCATTGCCCTACAGACATTTCCCTTCCCCATCCTCAGTTTCTCTCTCAATAGTTTATGTACCTTTTCATTTAAAGAAATGCCACTTAGGTTCATTTCCTCCCTGTGAAGTTATCCTAACTTAGATTTCTACTGAGTAGGGCACTAGCTTTGTAACATAGGTCTTAACCCATTTGAATTCAACACTATTGGTATGTTAGGTGTTTGTGTGGGTAGAGGGTGGGGAGGAAACATATTTGGGTCACTTTGTCTTAGTTTCAGTGTCTGGAGCAAATAGTATTGAATCTAATGGGATTTTTATTATAATTTGAGATGAGCGATGAGTAATTGCTTATTATAAGCATGTCATAGTTTTGTTTAGCTACAAGTATTTGCTAAATATCTTTCAAACTGAAGGAATGACTTTACCAAGTAGAAAAAAAGAATAAAGGATAAAACCATTAAGAATTGCTCAGAAATAGACCAGTTTGCTTAAAGAATAGCTATAGCTACTAGGTTATAATCTACCCGTTTTTGACTACTCTATCCGCAAAGCCAGGGACACGAGGTATGCTCATTAAATGTTTGGTAAATAGATATATAGTATTAGTGAAGAGGAAATTGTCTAGTGTTTGAAGGATGAATAGAATCTGGAATAGAGAAGAGAGAGGAAAGGAAAGTATCATGTTACAGAAGCAGAAATACACCTCTTTTTATGAGTGGTAGAATATAAGATTGCAAATTAAGAGTGGTGGAAGATAAGCCCCCTAAAATAAAATGGATAGATTGCAAAAGACCTTGGATAACAGTTTAATGACAAAGATCTTCATCCAGAAACTGATGATAGCTATTACCCACACTTACGATGGGCAACAAACTATACTAAGCATTACACATGTATTGACCTCATGTAATCCTGGCAACCACTCCAAAGTAGAGCTTTTAATGTGCTTTCCAATTTTATTTATTTATTTATTTATTTTTGTGCCAGGGTCTCAGTGTGTCACCCTGGTTAGAGTGCCACAGCCTCTTATAGCAACCTCAAATTCTTGAGCTCTAGAGATGGGGGTCTTATATTTGCTCAGGTTGGTCTCAAACTCCTGTGCTCAAGCAATCCACCCACCTTGACTGCATGAAGTAGTAAGGTTACAGGTGTGAGCCACTGTGTCCCACCTTGTGATTCCCACAATTTAACAGAAGAAAGTGAGCTGCCACAGAATCTGAGTAGCTAGGCCAGGGTGATGATGCCAGTCAGGGTGGATCTGTATTTTAATTCAAAACCTGGCTCTACGTTCATTTTCTTTATTACTACATACATTGCTCTGTAGAATAAATATCTATTTAACTCTAGGTATGGCCTATCATACTTAGATCATCTTCTTTCACTTATCTTTTGCTAAATGACAAACTCCCCCAAATCTCAGTGGCTTAAAACAAAAATACTTCTTATTTCTCATAACAGAGTTGTTGACAGTCAATTCCCTATCAAGTGGGGTTGGTTTTATCACTGGCATTCTCAGAAGGTCTGTAATAATCTCACTCACAGTCATTGCTGCCTGCTGGCTGGAAGCTGTGCTTGGCCTATTATCCTAGAGTCTTGGTGGCTTGCCCATGTGGTTATTTAGACCTTAAAGCACGGCATCTGGATACCAAGGACTATTCTAAGAGAAAGGGAAGAAAACATTGCTTGTTCTCTAAAGACCTGATTCAAAAGTTTGAGAATAGTAAATACTGTAGTCAGCTTCAGTTGGTCATCAGTCATCACAAGGCCATCATAGACTCAAGGAGAGAAGAAATAAACTTATCTTTCAATAGAGAAATGGCATGTATCTATAGTGGTCTTTTTTAGACATTATTTACTTTATATTCCAATAAAGTTATAAGAAAAATAAAGCTCTTCATTGGGCCCAGAATTATCAGATATTGGAGAGAAAAGATCCACTGTGAAGCCGAAGACACCGTCTAGCCTGTCTTTCTTGAGTGGCTACAACTAGCATTGGAGAGCAAAGGCTATTATTTCAACAAATGATTACAATTTTACATAAAAGAGAATATATATACAATGGCTCAATAAAAATGACATGGTTATTATAGTGGTTCACAAAGGTATTTATACACAATTGCTATTCCTTGCCAGTTCGTCTTTGCCATCGAAGGGCCTGTGATGGTTTTATTTAATGCCTTTGGCAATGGATTATAGTAGAATTAAATGGTAGTGGAAAACAAGTTCTCTTAATGGCTCTGAATAATCTAAATGCAGAAATTATTCTAGCTCAATGGAGGGTAAAATTATAGGATGTTGAATTCTTTCCAACAAGATGAATTGGGAAGATAAGATATGGAGATGAAGTGCAGAGGACTGTACAGACTTGTACTGTAACACCAGGAAGACAATTATGCATGGAGGGTGGGAAAGAAAGACAGAACGTTCAAACACTGAAAAGGGAATTCCAGTTCATTAACTATAGCGCTGTCATGGAGTGTACAGACTTTGTGACAGTACAGTAAAGATAAATAGTTATGAAGACTCCTCCTGTTCAGTGATAAGAATGCCTAACTGTTGAAAAAATTTTTTGCAACTGTGGATGAATGGACATTGTTGAATAAAGCTGAAATGATGGGATGTCAGCTCCCATCGTCTGCTGAAAATGATTTAGAGGAGATTGGTAGATTTAATCTATGCTCTTTTCTTAAAAGCACACTCGAGATTTCTTAATCATACAAATTTTTGTACTAAATATCCATTTCTACTAAAACATGTTCATTTATTTGTATGTTGCTTATTAATAAGAATCAGTGTTAAACCTCAAAATCCTTTGTGTACTGATAATTTACATGTTCCATAAAGTTTTACTGAAGAGCTACACAATACCCCGTACTCTGCTAGGCATTAGTTAAGGAATTAAATATGTTCTGCATCCTCAGTGAGTTATGCTCTATCTAGGGAAGGATATAAATATGCCAAATATGTTCTAACACTATCCATTTAATAAAGTACTTGGAGCATGTGTGGGGCACTTTGAGACCACAGGATTGATGAGGGTCTGGATTAGATGCTCCAGGGAAGATTTCACAAAGGAATGAAATATGAGGTGTGATATGAACGTTACTGAGAGGTACAATATGAGTGTTACATTGAGATGCCGGCACGGGGATGAAGGGGAAAATGATGGATGTGTAGGAAACAGCAGGGATCTGAAATGATGGAGAAGGTGGGAGGACATGGAGAAAGAATATGGCACGTGAAATTGGAAATACTGGTAGGGACCATATAAAAAAGGGTCCCCAATATTGAACTACAGGGGTCTGTATGATCTTATAGTAAGTGACGAGTAGTGCAGTAGACTAACAATGAGGAAGTGACTTTGTGCTGTCACAGACAATGGCACTTTATTCTCAGTGTTTATAATCATAAAGTTTTTTCTCCCCCTTAAAAAACACATGTGATTCAAACCATTAACCATGTTGGTCCTTTGCTTAGCCTTAGTCATCACAGACGCACGATTTCTTTACACTCTTATCCAAAAATGGCACATGACCCATTTACTTAATTTAATTGTCCAAGCAGGTCCTGTGTTCCTTACCAACCTCCTGAAGCAGGCCATGTGGTCCTTGCACCACAGCGAGGGAAGTGGCAATATTTGGTAAATAGTAACAGAATCTGTCATTGACACAAAATGGTTAATTATATTTTAAATAGAAAGATTGGCTTGGCACCTGTAGCTCAAGCAGCTAAGGCGCCAGCCACATACACCGGAGCTGGCAGGTTCAAATCCAGCCCAGGCCTGCAAACAACAATGACAATTACAACCAAAACATAGCTGGGCATTGTGGAGGGCACCTGTAGTCCCAGGTACTTGGGAGGCTGAGGCAAGAGAATCGCTTAAGCCCAGGAGTTGGAGGTTGCTGTGAGCTGTGATGACATGGCACTCTACCCAGGGTGACAGCTTTAGGCTCTGTCTCAAAAAAAAAAAAGAAAGAAAGAAAGAAAGAAGAAATAAAGAAAGAAAGAAAGAAAGATTGATTGACATAATAAAGCATATCTGTAACTCTTCAAAATAATTCTGGAATTCAGAAAGCAGAATTTGAAATCACGAATTATCATTGTGTCCATGGTGAGAAAATCTGACATAATCCTGAAATGGGAATAAAGAAAAAGAAAATATACTTGTGGTAGAAAGTATTTGAAACTTAAGAAATGCCTGAATACATGAGGAATGAGGCAGGTAAGAGAGAAAACAATGACTAAAATCCCTCCAGTGATCCTGGTGCAGTGTCAGTGTTGACCTTGGGATCAAGATCACATCAGGGAATTCACACTTCCCGCCCTTGCTTCAGACAAGAAATTAACCTATTTCTTAAGCCAGTCACCTCTCTAAGTTAATTGTTTAGCTTTAATTCTAGTGGAAGAGTTATTTTCATGTTGTTAATTTGTCATTATCTTATGCTATTAAATGATTAAGTATTTTAATACTTTCAAAAGATCTCTCATTTTTTCCTCCAGAATCAGGATTTAAACATCATGACTATCCCACAAATATTCATGAAGAAATTTCTACATGAAAACACTAGTCCTTACATAGGAAGTACTCTATAATGTAATTTATTTTTTTTTCTATTAATCTTGTCTGTATTTTCTTCTCTACTTTATTCTTCCCATATCCTCTTCTTTCTTCTTTCATTATATTCATTCCCTATCCGGATAATATGGTAAAAAGCATGTTAGGAATCACATGTACCTTACTATAATGGTTTTGCTACCAAATAAAATGTTAGAAGTAATGCTGACATTACAATCCTGTGAAATAATGTATGTATAGTAGATAATGAATTTGTGTTTATTACATAAATGTATTTATTTACACAAATTTGTGATATACTATAAACACTAAGCCTGATTCTATTTATAAAGTAATAGCACACCTGTTCATACCTTTTTATGTAGTAAGCCAAAAAAGTGTCCATAAATCAAAGACAATATGTGAGGGAGAAGCATTTTTTTGTTTGTTTAGTTTGGCCACCTTTTAGACGTATTGAAAGTAAAAAGTTCAACTTAGAGATTATTATAGACCACAAGTGCACAATACAGAAGTTTTCAGGATTCGAGTAATTACAATAGTTTCATAACCACTTTTCAGGACAAGCCAATAAAAACTTAATAAACCAAACTCATATCAATTACTGGAAAAGTGAAAGTACATAAATTACATTTTATATTCAAGACGCATATACCCCAATATTACATTCTTTCTAATGCTGCAGCATTTCTAAATGAAAAGGGATGCTGAAATGTTTGAAAAGGTAATTATGAGGCATTGCTGAGATGTTGAATCTTTAAGACAAAAAAATGGAATCATTCTAATTAGAATCTCCTAAGGCAGAAATCTAGAATTGTACTTTATTTTCAAGTACAAGGTTTGATAGACAGTGAAAGTTATTTACCCACGTTTGTCCTAAGGATATGGTGTCCTGGCCCTCTGCTCTGCCCTCTGGCTTGATCTCAGTGGTTTTCACTGGAAGTAGGCATCGTTAGCCTCAAAACATTTAATTAGCACCCTTTTGAGCAAGTTATTATTCTTAATCATTATCCCCTGTCCATTTCTTTAAATAAACAAACAAAAAATAAACAGTAAGAAGGAAGCAGAGAGCTTATTTGGCAAAAGTAGAATAATTGTCCAAACTGGTTAAGATACAGAAAGAGAGGAAGATCTGATTTGAGCCTATTGTTGATCTGTCTCCGCTATATTTTTGCTCCTGTGGCACAGCTATTCCTTTTTCTTTTTTGTCCTGTTCTAGTGGAACAAGTTGATCCAGATATATTTAATGAGGGAAAATGTATTCTGCAGGCCACCCAAATTTGCAGCTGAATAGCTTACTCTGCAGCAGAGACAAGATCTGTCACCTTGTGGGCCCTGAGATATACAGAAGGCCACAGGTAATTTCTATAGGATTGACCCTTCAGGGGACTGAATAGATAAGTTTCTATTTTAGTTGACTCAAAATAGAAAAAAAAAGAAATGGACATCCTCAGCTCTTCTTTAGCCCATTTATAATGTTCCAACTCACATATTCAGGTATCTTGGTTGTAATAAACAACTGTTATTTATTTCAGCAATATTTATAAAATTAGGAGCTTACAAGGAATGTCTCATTGAAATCGCTTACCCTGTATTCTTCTAAGTAAATGAAAGTATTTCACGGTATTTTAAGTCTGTTACCCTGGATTGAGCTCAATGATGTGCTCTCATCATGTTGCTTATTAAGACAAAATGAAAAAGTTCAATGAGGATAACTTTTGGTGTAAACTGTTAACAATGTATTTAGTTAAAAATTTGGTTTTAGGTTTATTCCTTTTCATTGTCTTTATATGTTGTCTAGACACAATTTTGCTTTACTTTGAAGTATTGCTCCTAGATTAAATATATATGTATATAGATAATGTATATACACATATGTACACACAGGTGTTTACACACATGTTTAGTAAAATTCTATACGGGTTAAGTACAGACTTTAGTTTATTAATTTCTTTCTTTCTTCAACTCAAGTCTCCATGTTTCGACAAATAGTTTGTATATACATATCGCACAAGGACTTTTCTTTAAGGTAAATTTTCTCTTTGTATTTCACATGATATTCACAAGCATGTGCCAGACATAATACTATACAGAACATGACAACTAACAAGCCTGTAAGTTCACTCATTTTTGCACAAATCAGTCAACGTCTCTAGGACTTTTTCTAGAAATCCACCTTTTACCACGTATGCATATGAATACGTAGTCATTCTTTGCTGTAAGACTCAAAAAAGTTTCCTAAAATGTTCCTCCAAAAAGAATTAGGGCACAAAATTTTCTCTAGATGTCTCTAAAGGCAGACAAGAATTTCACACATCTGGAATGATTTAAGATTAGGCAAACTCTTGATGACATCCTCTTGACTTGATGTCCTCATCCTTGATAGCAAAAAAGTCAACTGTTCTTTCCTAGTATTATCAATTTTTCTGAAGACTGTTTTGAAGGAGAGACTGTTTTGAAAGGAAAACTTAGGAGACTTAGTGAAACAATTCTTGTGATGCATTATCCCTTCCTCTTCATTTCGTAGTCTATAAACAGACTTTCGTAGCCGTTAAACTTTTGCTTCCCATCCGCTCATGCCCATACACTGTGACTCTATAATAACTGCTAGAAAAAGCTCAACAGTTCCAAGATGTGAGTATTTTTTAGACCTACAAATGTGGCTTATTTATAAATTATACATATTATAAACACACACACACATGCACTATATATATACACACAAAAAAAATTTCAGATTATTGGTTACGTCAGATTATTACAGGCATATCAACATATCTGTATTTGTAAAAGTTAAACATTTAAGTATGTGTGTTTCAGTTTCAACGTACATACACATTTAGGGTAAGCTTATATCTTGGATTTAATAATGCACTAAATTAAGCACATTGAATTTTTATATATCTCTCCCATTTTAATCTCCCCCTCAAATCAAAACCAAAAACAAAACAGAAAACTCAAAGAAACAAAACGCTTTAGGTATATTCAAGTCCATGTGATACTTTTCAACAAATATTGAATCTTGTAGTTTATAGCTGTACAAGTAACAATCACTATTTCAAAATTTATACTAAAGTCTCAACTAGAAATAGTAGGGGTAAGAGTACAGTGGCTCTGGGAAAAATGAAAAAGATTTAGGGGTCATCCTGGCGCCCCTTTCTGCCTGCACGCTGAGTATGACATTCAGTGACACTACCCTGCTTTTAGGAAAATTCATAGTCTGCAAGGCGATCACCCATGAGATCTCAAGTTATATTGGTCACAAAGTCAGAGACTTGGATTTAATTATCATTTCCATCACCCTACTAATTATGTGGCCTAATCAAACTTATTAATCAATCTATTTCTGTTTGCTCATCTATGGGAATAATAACATACCTTTCTCCATCAACAGTGTTGTTATGGAGATGAGATAGAGAGTACATCGAATGATACCAATTGCCAAAAATAGCATGAAGAATCGTGCAAAGAGAGAGGCAGAGACAATACGGACAAAATCCACTAAGAAAAGAAACGAATATTTTTGCATATTTGCGTGCTTTATAATAAATTCTTTGAGATAAGACAATAGGTCTTTTTTCTTCATAATAGGCAACGTCTCAGAGATGATAGGTGTTGAACAGTTTTGTTGAGTGAATTCTACTGCCCTTCTCTTTGAATTCATCTACTATTATAATTTCTGTCCCCGGCTCGGCGCCTGTGGCTCAATCAGCTAAGGCGCCAGCCACATACACCTAAGGTGGCAGGTTCAAATCCCCAGCCCGGGCCCGCCAAACAACAATGATGGCTGCAACCAAAAAATGGCCGGGCGTTGTGGCGGGCGCCTGTGGTCCCAACAACTTGGGAGGCGGAGGCAGGAGCCTCGCTTGAGCCCAGGAGTTGGAGGTTGCTATGAGCTGTGATGCCATGGCACTCTACCCAGGGGGATAGCTTGAGGCGCCGTCTCAAAAAAAAAAAAAACTTCACTATCCATAGTTTTTTGTGAACCATGTACACAGCTGGGAATAGTCTTCCAACTCTGTTTCTTTCATTTATCTAACAAATTGTCAACTGAGAATCTGTAATGTGCTTGTTATGGAACATATGAAGTAAGTTATAGCTCTGCCCAGCAGGAGTTCTTGCATGGGCTAAAGGTGAGGCAGACACATAAACCACTAGCCATCTGTCTCTGTTGGAGTCATGTCCTACCAGAATGATGTGCACACAGGGTACTGTGGGGGTATAGGCAACTGTACATAGATCTCTTTTGGTTTCTGCTTTGAGTTTATGTATTTGTTTAAGCTTCATTTCTCAAGAAGGTTCCTTTCTTCTGTCTCCAGATGGTTTCCACGGTGATGTGTACCTTACAGTGAAGCTTCTGCTGCCGGGTGTCATTAAGAGTGTTTACAACTTGAATGATAAGCAGATTGTGAAGCTTTTCAGTCGCATTTTTAACTGCAACCCAGATGATATGGCACGGGACCTAGAGCAGGTCAGAGGAAAGGGAGGGTAGGCCACATTCCAGGTAGGGTTCTGCCAAGCCAAGCACCTGCAGCCTCTTTTTTTTATGGTTGGGGTACATCCTATTTTAGGCAAGTGAAATCCATTGGAACAAGCTTTCATGGGGGGTTGCTAAATGTGGAGCTATAACTGTTAATTTCATGTTTCTGAGGACTGAAACTATACCAGTGCTAAACCACAAAAGGCATGGTTCTCAAAAGTCAGGATTTGAGACTTTTCTGTGTCTTCTGAGGCTCTTGCTCTGGACTCTCTTTTTTCTTTTTCTTTTTTTTTTTTGAGACACAGCTTTAAGCTGTTGCCCTGGGTAGAGTGCCATGGCGTCACAGTTTACAGCAACCTCTAACTCCTGGGCTCAAGCAAGTCTCCTGCCTCAGCCTCCCAAGTAGCTGAGATTACAGGCACCTACCACAACGCCTGGCTATTTTTTGGTTGCAGCTGTCGTTGTTTGGTGGGCCCAGGCTGCATTTGAACCCGCCAGCTCAGATGTATGTGGCTGGCACCTTAGCCGTTTGAGCCACAGAGGCCGAGCCGACTCTCTTTTTTCTTTTTTTACACTGTAACTTGGGCTTTACCATTCAGCTTTGGTTTGTTTGTGACTCTAGCCCTGGCACTGTGAAACGTTTCTGTTCACATACTCCCATTATCTGATGTTAACAGATTTGTCTATTTGTTCAAATTCTTAAGCAGAAATCAAATTGGCTAGTGTTGGATTAGTTCTTGTGTCTCAGCCAAGGCAGGTGGGCAGATCCTATGTTCTAGGATATGTGGATTGAATAGAGCCTCTAAGAAGTGAGGTACATAAGTTGAGTTGGGACAGGAGCTATGATTGAAATCTCTTGGTTCATCTTTAGTTCTGGGTCTTGGGGGATATACTTGGCCAGCCTGAGGTTGCAATAGTGGCATTTGGTTTTTGGAGACAGGGTGACGTGTCAGAGACGATCAGAGTCTTCTTTGAGCAGAGCAAGTCTTTCCCCCCAGCTGCCAAGAGCCTCCTTACCATCCAAGAAGTAGATGAATTCCTCCTGCGGCTCTCCAAGCTCACCAAGGAGGATGAGCAGCAACAGGCCCTGCAGGACATCGCCTCCAGGTGGGAAAGGACAAACCTGCCCAATGGTGGGACCACACCTATGGTGCATTTTACAAGGGTACATGTTAAATCTACTAAGTGTCTACAAATGTCTTAATATCTAAGAAAATGCAGTGACGCCTATGTTAACCAGTTTGATGAAAGTATTTCAAATTGTATATAAAACCAGCACATTGTACCCCATAATTGCATTAATGTACACAGGTAAGATTTAATTAAAAAAAAAAAAAAAGAAAAGAAAAAAACCTGCCCAATGGGGATGGCTGAGAGAGATGGAATCTCTTGGGAAGGTTTGGGAGTCCAGAGCTCTTCAGAGACCAAGTTGAATGTGCCTAATCCCTCTAGGTGTACAGCCAATGACCTTAAGTGCATCATCAGGTTGATCAAACATGATCTGAAGATGAACTCAGGTGCAAAACATGTGTAAGTACCAGCTCCTCTAATAGCCTGAGCTGCTAGCTTCATTTTTCCCAGAGAGTGTCAGGATTTGGGATTCCTGGTCTGATCTGGATTTGAATCCTCCACCTTCTTATTTCCTAGGGGACCCTTCTCTGTCACTTGGCCTGTTTCCACCTCCATTTTTTCATATGTAAAATAGAGATAACTACCTTTCTTATAAGGTTGTTAGAATTGACAGTATGGAAATGTTCAGTAAGTAGAATATGAATCTCTTGCCCACTCTCGCCCCTTCTTCACTAAAGCAGCTACCAAGTAGCAGTGTCTCAAATGAGCTGAATTTTCTAACAGTTTTTTTCTCCTCTTGTGAAAGTCATTCTTGAATGATAATAGAACACAACCCCTTCCCTACAGAGTGTGATTTCTTCTGTGAGGACAGACCAATATCCAAAGCGGTAAGGTCAAAGGCAGTGATTTTGTTTTGCTTCTGTCCCTCTTGGCAGCTTAGATGCCCTCGACCCCAATGCCTATGAAGCCTTCAAAGCCTCACGCAACCTGCAGGACGTGGTGGAGCGTGTCCTTCGCAATGAGCAGGAGGTGGAGAAAGAACCTGGCCAGAGACGGGCTCTGAGTGTCCAGGCCTCACTGATGACACCTGTACAGCCCATGCTGGTGAGGAGTACTGCTTTGCCCCTGCTCTCTATGCCTCTCCAAGTGTCACCTCCTTTGGAGTGAGATCTGATAGGGCATGAATGTTGAGATGTCTTACAAGTTGACTGGAGGAGTTTAGGGAAAGAAGAGTAGAAGCACTAGCGGGCATTTCTCCATGGGGATATAATGGGAAGACCCGAATTCTAGTTACAGCTATGCCACCCAAAAGCTGTAGAATCTTAAACACATTACTTAGCCTCTCTGGGACTTGAGTCTCCTTGTGTGAAAGATGTCTGAGACTCTTAGGCATCTGCCTAGAATGGCTTATCACTTTACCTGAAGACAGGTGAGATATATATATTAAGAATCTCCTGAGGTTCTGTAACCTGCTACAGAGTACACTGAGCATTAGTGGCAAAGCCAGGCTTCCTATGACAGGTGACTTAGGAAAAATCTTAAGGAATGAAGACTAATTCTGACAGATCATCTTGGCCCTCTGCTCATTTCATGTGAAATGGGATTTCCTTTCTGGCATGAACTTTCCTGTGTGACAGGACCCACCACATGTGCTTCTATGCCTACTGTGAGATCCTTTGGATTTTTCCAGTGAGGTACAGTGGGTGTTTTTTAAACTGTCTTGTATGTCATATTAAAACCTTGGTTTAAGGTTCTGTGTTGGGATAGGGAAGTGTTCTTTTCTTGGTAGGAATATGGTGAGATCTCCATCTCAGGGGAGGGACCCCAGTCATTTTCAGTAGTGACCTGACTTATTTATTTATTTTTTTTGGAGACAGTCTCACTTTATCACCTTCGGTAGAGTACCATGGCGTCATAGTTTATAGCAAACTCCAACTCCTGGGCTTAGGCGATTCTCTTGCCTCAGCCTCCCAAGTAGCTGGGACTATAGGCATCTGCCACAATGTCCTTTTTTGTTGCAGTTTGACCGGGGCTGGGTTCAAACCCACCACCCATGGTATATGGGGCCGGTGCCCTATCCATTGAGCCACAGGCACTGCCCTTTTTTTTTTTTTTTTTTTTGAGACAAAGTCTCACTATGTCACCCTCCATAGAGTACGGGTGTCACAGCTCACAGCAACCTCAAACTCTTGGGCTTAAGTGATTCTCTTGCTTCCCAAGTAGGTGGGACTATGGGTGTCCACCACAACGCCTGGCTATTTTTTCGTTGCAGTTGTCACTGCTGTTTAACAGGCCCAGGCCAGGCTCGAACCCACCAGCCTCAGTGTACGTGGCCAGTGCCCTACTCACTGAGCTATGGGCGCCTAGCCACCTCCCTGATTTTTTTAAGAATTCTTCCTGGAGTCTATTCTATCAGTTGAAGAGTGGCATGGGTTATACAGCTTTGTGGTTAACCTCATAGGCTTTGGAGTTGAGCTTAGATTCAGATCTCATTCCTACTGTTTAATAGCTATGTAACTTTAAGCAAGTATTTATTTAATCTCTCTGACCTTCATTTTCTCCTCTATAAAATGAAAACAGTATTTATTACATAGGATGTCACATTGAGGATGTAACGAGATTATGTATCTATCTAACAAGTACTCCCAGAATGGTAGCTATTATTGTTTGAGTTGGGCTGGCGCAGCTGTAAATAAACACTACTGTGTCTGGATGTCCTGTCCTAGGGATCCCTGATCCCTCCCCCTGCCAGCCTCACTGTCACATGCACTCTTCAGTCTTACCTGTATATACCTCTTGTGCTGAGATAACTGATGTATTTAATAACAAGCCAGTGACCCTGCAAGAGCATAAGGTATTAAGAAAAAAGTTAAATTCTGTTTCAGTGGAAATTTACTTATTCAACAATGAATAACGTTTGTCTTCTCCAAAATGCAAGCTCCTATGTCAGTTGTGGTGATTATTTTACAGGCAGAATACAACATTGCCTAGCCCTTTCCATTCCCATACACTGTGGGCAGTCCGTCCCTGGGACGCAGGTGCTGCCCTGAGTAACCCAATTCTAGGTTCTTAGGCTGCCCCTGCTGAAGCAGCTCCTTATTGAGCTCCAGACTTTGCTTTTCCCACCCCAAGGCCGAGGCCTGCAAGTCCATCGAGTACGCAATGAAGAAGTGTCCCAACGGCATGTTCTCTGAGATCAAGTACGATGGTGAGCGAGTCCAGGTGCATAAGAATGGGGATCACTTCAGCTACTTCAGCCGCAGTCTCAAGCCTGTCCTGCCGCACAAGGTATTTGTCCTTCCTCTTTCTGCCTCTAAGAATCTCAGGGCCAGAGTCCCATAGCCATTCCACCTGTAGTATACGACAAAGGTTTGCTATTTGTTTTTTTCTTTTCTTAACTCCAAGAGAATAGGATTTATTTTTTATTTGTTATTTATCTATTCTTCAGAGGATAGGATTTATTTTTTATTTGTTGAATGAATGAATTCCAATAATGAAGCACTGCTCAGCAGGAATAGCCAAAGAATCCAGACTTAGGTTAGTGTCAGGACAGAGCTCCCTGGGACAGTGATACTTCCTCCCCCACTGTAATACTGGGCTGTGAATTCAGTGGGTCCATTACTTTTGCATTTCCATGTCCTGAGCACTCCCCGTAAGCTAAGCTTACGTACAGAGGTGGCGGGCTATCATTCTTTAATCTGTAAACAAATATTTATCAAATGCTTATGCACTATTACAGTTAGTGGGCATACAGCAATGAAAAAAATGGGCAGAAGTTGACTTCCTAACGTTTACGTTCTGATGTAAACACAATCCCGTGGGACATTTGGGAGCCTACATTCCTGCCCTAGTCAGCAGGGGTATTGAGAACTCATTCCTCAGCCCTTCTCAGCTCCTAGGGATACTGTGAGCCCTTGGGGTGTCTTCAGTGAGAAGCAGCAGAAACATCAAGCTCCAATAGCTTGTAAGGAGATGGGATGCCTGTCCCTACTGTCCTTTCTTTCCTAGTGCAGACTCAGTCAGTTTGTCAGAAGGATGTATTATGTGGTCCACATGCTTACCTTAACCTTGCCTTCCTGTGGGAACACTGAAGACAAAGCAGCCAGGCCATTTCTGTTAGGTGTTCAAGAGGAGAGCTAAGCAGTGGCCTCTGCATGGAGCTTTAGTGCACGTTCACTTGCTCTGTGGAGCACTATAAAACTGCCAAGGGGCTCGGTGGCAAAGGTGCCAGCCATGTACACTTGAGCCAGTGGGTTTGAATCCAGCCCCGCCCACCAAACAACAATGATGGCTCCAACCAAAAAATAGCCGGGTGTTGTGGCAGGCACCGGTAGTCCTAGCTACTTAGGAGGTGGAGGGAAGAGACTCGCTTGAGCCCAGGAGTTGGAGGTTACTGTGAGCTGTGATGCCACAGCGCTCTACCCAGGGCGACAGCTTAAGGCTTTGTCTCAAAAAAAAACCTGCCAAGGAACCACTCCTGATGAGGTTGGTGTTACATGGATACCAGGAAGAAGTTTGAGCACAGCTTTCCAGAATTAGGCCTTTTCCTACTTTCTCTTACCCAGTGTTTACTCATTCCTGCCTCTTCTATACTTTTGGTTCTTAAAGTGCTAGGTTGGGGATTGAAAGGGAATGGGATGGATGTGCAGGCCTTGCAGTTCCTGCTCCAGGCATCCTGGCTGGTGATGGTTTGTGTGCCCTGCCCAGGTGAGAAGATAGGCTAGTCATCCTCTCTGGACCCCAGTGCTGGCTTCACTTGGCAGAGGCTGCCTCTGGTAACAGAGGGACCTCTCCTTGGCTGGAGTTGTCAGATCAGGGTTCTGCCTTAGCAGGAAAACTAAATTCCAAACCTATCTTACTCTGAAGATGGCTGTGTGTTCAGAGCTTCCACTCAGATAAGACAATGCTTGTGTTTCCTCGCTGTTCCTGAGGGGTTTTATTTCCATCTTCCTATCTTCTTTCCAACCAGTCTTTTCTCTCCTGATCCAACCCCCCAGCCTGATAACCACCCATCTTCTGCAGTAAATACTAATCTCTGCCCACTCACCTTTCCCTCCCTCACCTCCACCTCCTTTCTGCACATGTTTACTGTTTCTTTTCCTCTAAAATTCTGTCTTCTCTATAGCCCATAGAAAGTGACTCAACATGGGCTGACCTCAGGTGACCTCTGACCTGGACATAAGTACTAAAAGACATAGCCTATTCTACTCCTCTTGTGTAGGTGGCCAGCAAGGTCTGGCTGTGTGTTATGCACATGAACTTCTCCATGTTGTTCTGTGTTCCTTCTGGGCTTAGGCTTTACTCTCTGTGCTTCGCTGTAGGTCCCTGCTGCCGATTTGTCCCTCATCAAAGCTACATTTCTGCTTTTAGGTGGCCCACTTTAAGGACTACATCCCACAGGCATTTCCTGGGGGTCACAGCATGATCTTGGACTCTGAGGTGCTCCTGATTGACAACAAAACAGGCAAACCACTGCCCTTTGGGACTCTGGGAGTACACAAGGTACTGGCTCAGCGCCATGTGTGCAAGAATGAATGTGTGTGTGTGCACGCGTGCACATGTGCGGTGCAGTCTGAAGAGTAGAATATATCATGTGGGGTAGGGCTCTTCTTTGCTTCTTATTTTTTTTTTCCTTTTTGCATAAAAAGGAGCTGGTATTGGGAAACAACGTATAATTGAGTTGGTTTCCATCTAGCACCATCTGCTGAGTTGCTCTTATGGTTCACAGGCTTTAGAGCACAAGTAGGACTTTATCATCAGGTGCTTCAGAGTGCCTCCAAAAGTGGATCATTTGTTCATGCCCTCTGACTTTTGTCTCTTATGTACCTAATACCTTATTTTCCCTTACAGAAAGCTGCCTTCCAAGACGCTAATGTCTGCCTATTTGTTTTTGATTGTATCTACTTCAATGATGTCAGCTTGATGGACAGGTGAATTGGTACCATCTTTAAACCCAGGAACTGTCAGAAATCTATCTTCCTATCCTGGATGGGGAGATATACAGTTGTAGGGTGGGGGTAGGGGGGTGTCAGGGTGGGAAAGAAGGAGGGGAACAGGCTGCCACATATACTTTTGTGCCTAGGAGCTTGTCAGGGGCAATGCAGGAAGGTGTTGAGAGGTAGCACAATTGCTAGAGCCAACTCCCCATTTATGTAAGGAAAAACTTATATGTTGACTCCATCCCATCTCTAACCCAAACCCCCTTCTCTACTAAAGCATCCCTAGTGATCTAGTAATAGAGGGCAAGGGGGAAATTAAATAAAATAGTTTCTCTACTAAAGCAAAACGGACTGTTGCAGGGAGACTGAGCTCAGTGGGATTTCCCTCTGTTTCTCCAGTAGCACTCCTGGAGCCATAAGGCAAATGGTTTCAGCTTGAAGGTTTTGATTTCAGAAGAGACTGACAGCAGGAGGCTTCTTATTCTAGGGGAGGCTATGGATGAGACCATGTGGGGAGAACTACCAGCCACCTTGGCTTCATCCATATGCATGGGCCTGAGAAACCAGTATTGGCCCTTTCCACACTTAAAAATGTCTCCCTACACCTATTCTTCCTAGAGCAGCCACATCCTTGCTTGTGGAAAGGGAAGAAAGCAGGCCAGGTGTGGTGGCTCACACCTGTAATCCTAGCACTCTGGGAGGCTGAGGTGGGAGGATCCCTTGAGCTCAGAAGTTTGAGAGCAAGAGTGACACCCTGTCTCTACTAAAAATAGAAAAAATAGTGGGCGTTGTGGTGGGCACCTGTAGACCCTCGGGAGGCTAAGGCAGGAGGATCTCTTAAACCCAGAGTTTGAGGTTGCTGTCAGCTGGGCTGAGGCCATGGCACTCTATCCTGGGCTCTAGAATGGGACTCTTAATGGGGTGGGGAGGCAGGAAGAAAGCAGAAGAGAAAAAGAACTGGTAAGGTAGGAGGTCCTGAGGCCTGTCTCAGCCTGCTGACCCAAAGAACAGCTAGCCTTGGAGCTGAAGCAAAGCAGACTACATGGGATAAAAAATGAGTTGGAATTATTTTTCAAATGGGACCAGAATTTATATAATCCGGGCTAGAGGCTGGTTCTCCTTTGGCTTGATAAAGTAGACATAGGAACTAGAGCTATGAACTGGCTTTGTGCCATGGCTCACAGTTGTCCATCTTCGGTCACAAAGCAGCCCTTGCAGCCCTTAACAGCATAGCTGTTACATATGAGAGCTTTAATCCATAGCACACCCTCTCTGGAAACCGCAGTTATTACCACTGTGCCCCTTCCCTCAGAATTTCTAATAGAGGTAGGAGGATCCTGGCCTAATCTCAGCTTTCCTGTTGCCTTAGGCCTCTGTGTGAACGGCGAAAGTTTCTTCATGACAACATGATTGAAATTCCAAACCGGATCATGTTCTCAGAAATGAAGCAAGTCACGGTAAATGGAGACCTTACCCCAGGCAGCACCCTAGTGGTTTGAAGGTAGGGTAGGGAACCCCTGAGCCGAGCATGACTGGGAGGATGAGTCTTAATTCTGTTGTATTACGGAGGACTGCTGTTTTTGTTTCTGACTGCTGTATGTGTTCGCTACATATGTGCAAATCCCTCTTAGGTGAGTACCCTGTGTTTCACACAGGTCTCTGGCTGGGATGAGAGGTTCTCTACTTTATAACCTTTCATTTCTTAACATTCAGGTTAAGAGTGTTTTTAGTGGGCACTTGACTAGTGTGAAAAGGGACAACCCCCACCTTACTCCCACGCCACTTTCTGTTCTCACACACACACGTCAGTATCTCTCCTCTTGTTCCTCAGAAAGCTTCAGACTTGGTGGACATGATAAACCGAGTCATCCGGGAGGGATTGGAAGGGCTGGTGCTGAAGGATGTGAAGGTAAGGTGGCTATACCTTGTTTTCTCCTGGAGACCTTAAACCCTCTCCCCTGAGCCTTTTCAGCCCTAGCCAGGAACCTGTGGTGGCAGTGTGAGGGGTTGGAGGTGGGTGCTGAGGGAGCCTTCTAGGGTTTGGACAGGTCTGTTCTGGATGTGGAGGATGGATTGGTGTACTCATCCTATATCCCCAGAGTGGGCTGGGCACCGTGATAAACCTGGTGTATGGTAGTGATAGGGCAAGTCCCACCCTCATGGGAGCTTTCATTCTGCTTAGTGGTCTCTCTTGCCTCTCCTCAGAGTACATATGAACCTGGGAAGCGGCACTGGCTGAAAGTGAAGAAAGACTATTTGAATGAGGGGGCCATGGCTGACACAGCTGACCTGGTGGTCCTTGGGGCCTTCTATGGGCAGGGAAACAAAGGTCAGGATGCTCTCTGCCCCTGGGGTAATACTCTTTTGGAAGGTACCACTTGAGATACAGGCTGACCATTTCATTGGCTTGATCTGCCTGCATGACCAGTCATAACTTCTGAAGCCTTGGGATCTGGAGCCCCAAGCTGACCTGAGATACTGCAGGCAGGGACATAAGAGAGCTAGACAGGCAGGGAGAAGCCAGGCAAGAATACCCTGTGCTAGCCAGACAGAAGGAAGCTCACCACCAGTTACTCTTTTAGGACCTCACTGGGCTCTGAGAAACTAATACTTCCAGGCAGTCTACTATGTGCTGGGCACTGTTCACTTCCCCAGAGCTCAAAAAGTTGGGTGTGATTATCCTTAATTTGCTGACAAGGAAACTGGGGCTTATAAAGCTAAAATTACCCAGCTAGTGAGAGGTACATCTAAGTGATGAACAATGGCACTGTGACACTGAGACCCAAGCCCTTTCCTCTTCATCAGGCTGCCACTCCCTAGGCTCTTGAGGCTGGCAGAGATGGCTCTCTCCAGCCTACCCTCCGCCTGTACTCCCCTCCCAGGTGGCATGATGTCAATCTTCCTCATGGGCTGCTATGACCCTAGCAGTCAGAAGTGGTGCACGGTTACCAAATGTGCAGGAGGCCATGATGATGCCACACTTGCTCGCCTACAGAAGGAACTGGACATGGTAAAGATCAGCAAGGTGAGGAAGGGACCTGATTGGCCCTGTCAGCTGGACTAGCCATCATTACTGAGACAGAGGCTATGCTTTGGGGACTATAGGTATCATTTGTTTGTCTACCCAGAAAGGGTTGCTGTTTGGCCACAGGAAGAGGATTTGGCCTTAAAATCTGAGTGCCCACCTTGTGAAAAACCTGCATTGCCTCTAGGCTACCCTCCCTCTGGGCAGGGAGGACACATGGAGTGAAGGTTATCCTTTTCAGCTAAGTCACATCTCACAATCTCATTATCAATAACAGAGGCTCGGCACTCATAGCACAGTGGTTACGGTGCCAGCCACATGCACTAAGGCTGGTGGGTTCAAGCCCAGCATGGACTAGCTAAACAACAATGATGACTGTAACAAGAAAATAGCCGGGCATTGTAGCGGGCACCTGTAGTCCTAGCTACTCAGGAGGCTGAGGCAAGAGAATCACATAAGTACAAAGAGTTGCTGTGAGCTGTGACACTAACGGCACTCTAGTGAGGGTGACATAGTGAGACTCTGTCTCAAAAAAAAAAAAAAACACAGGGCTTTAGGCTGTGCAGTGCAGGGTGACCCACACCTATAATCCTAGAGTTCTGGGAGGCCAAGGAGGTAGGATCACTTGAGCTCAGGAGTTTAAGACTTGTCTAATCAAGAATGAGATCAGGGGTGGCGCCTATGACTCAAAGGAGTAGGGCACCAGCCCCATATGCTGGAGGTGGCGGGTTCAAACCCAGCCCTGGTCACAAAAAAAAAAAAAGAATGAGATCAGTGAGTAGGGCGCTGGCCCCATATACCGAGGGTGGCAGATTCAAACCTGGCCCCAGCCAGACTACAACAAAAAAATAGCCAGGTGTTGTGGCGGGCGCCTGTAGTCCCAGCTGCTCGGGGGGCTAAGGCAGAAGAATAACCTAAGTCCAAGAGCTGGGGGTTGCTGTGAGCTGTGATGTCAACGAACTCTACCGAGGGCCAGAAAGTGAGACTCTGTTTCTAAAAGAAAAGAAGAAGAATGAGAATCTGTCTGAAATAAAAATCAAAAGTTAGGATGGCACCTGTGGCTCAGTGAGTAGGGTGCCAGCCCCATATACCGAGGGTGGTGGGTTCAAACCTGGCCCTGGCCATACTGCAACAACAAAATTGCTGGGCATTGTGGTGGGCGCCTGTAGTCCCAGCTACTCAGGAGGCTGAGGCGAGAGAATTGCCTAAGCCCAAAAGCTAGAGGTTGCTGTGAGCTGTGATGCCATAGTACTCTACCCAGGGCGACAAAGTGAGACTCTGTCTCTAAAAAAAATTTAAAAAAAAAATTAGCTGGGTGTTATGATAGGCATCTGTAGTCTCAGCTACTGGGGAGACTGAAGCAAGAGGATTACTGAGCCTAAGAGTTTGAGGTTGCTGTGAGATACAATGATGCTACGGCACTCTAGCCAGGGCATTAAAGTGAGACTCTATCTCAAAAAATAAAACAAAATACCATCTCTAAAAATATTTGCATGTTGTGATGGGTGCCTGTAGTCCCCTGGGAGCCTGAAGCACGAGGACCACTTGAACCCAGAAGTTTGAGGTTGCTGTGAGTTAGGCTGACACCATAGCACTCTAGCCTGGGCAACAGAGTGAGATTGTGTCTCAATAAAAAGGAGGGTAGGGTGGCTGCTAAGCCTTGTTCTAGCTTGTGAACAACCCAAAGCATCTTTTTCTTCTTCAGGATCCTAGCAAAATTCCCAGCTGGCTGAAGATTAACAAGATCTACTATCCTGACTTCATTGTGCCAGACCCAAAGGTATCAAACCCAGTGGCTTAAGTTCTTTCAGCCCACAGAATTAGCTTGCATGCCACAAAAAACCTATCTCTTTCTCAATGAAAAGCCATCCAGGGAGGAGGACCTGGACTTACTAGGGAAATGAGAGGCATAGGGACTACCAGCTAACACTGAGGAAAATCTTCTTCAATATAAGAAGAGTATACCCATCCCTTCACCACTGAGGGTCTGTTCTAGAAGCAGCTTGGTCCAATCTGTTCATTGTACTGACAGAAGGGATACAGTGAAGAGATGGGACTCCACCAGGTTTACCCAGCATCAGCAATGGGATTAGAACCCAAGTCTCCCAACTGACAGCCAGGTCTTTTTTAGTTTTAGCTGTTCTATATTGCTTCTAGCTTGTTGGGAGATACTTAACAGTGACAACCTGCCTTATTTACTTCTGATAGAAGGCTGCTGTATGGGAAATCACAGGGGCCGAATTCTCCAAATCTGAGGCTCACACTGCTGATGGGATCTCTATCCGGTTCCCTCGCTGTACTCGAATCCGTGATGATAAGGACTGGAAATCTGCCACTAACCTCCCCCAACTCAAGGTACCAGCTCTTAAGTTGTATGTGTGTTCTCCAGCCCACTGCCCTAGCCTTGGAATCTTAGGCATCTTAACTGCTCAGGTGTCCTTTCTTTTCCTCATTCCACTGAGGAGAGGGAGATCAAACTGGTGTCAGTCAGGCAGCAGTAGCCCCTCACTCCCTCCAGAGCCTTGTGTTCTTCAGGCCCCCTGAGCAGCCTTTGGAGAATAAGAGCCCGGAGGCTGATTAAGAACTGGGTTACAGCCTGTAGTCCCAGCTACTTGGGAGGCTGAGGCAAGAGAACCTAAGCCCAAGAGCTGGAGGTTGCTGTGACCTGTGATGCCATAGCACTCTACTGAGGGAGACAAAATGAGAATAAAAAATAAAAAAAATAAAGAATATTTATTAAAAAAAAAAAAGGAACTGGGTTACAGGGCGGCAGCACCTGTGGTTCAGTGCATTGGGAGCCAGCCCCATTATACTAAGGGTGGTGGGTTCAAACCCAGCCCCGGGCAAACTGCAGCAAAAAAATAGCTGGGTGTTATGGTGGGTGCCTGTAGTCACAGCTACTTGGGAGGCTGAGGCAAGAGAATTGCCTAAGCCCAAGAGCTGGAGGTTGCTGTGAGCTGTGATGCCACAGCACTCTTCTGAGGGCAACAAAGTGAGACTCTGTCTCTAAAAAAAAAAAAAAAAACTGGGTTACAGGGACTGGGGATTCGT